>CM076094.1:28119997-28290113 GCA_038088585.1 Chrysina gloriosa | reverse complement strand
ATGCCAAAGTAATATTGAAATTGACTGAGGTTGACAAAAAGAATATAGTATAATAAAGATTTTTTTATTGCACAGCATGTAGGAATCTGGAAATAGATACAGAAAACTGTAAGGGTGTAGAGTAGTGGTTACGCGGTCGTTGTAGATCGGTAGAGGAGTAGAGGAAGAGAGGCGAAGAAGGTACAAAAAAGAATTTATTGAGGGTGTTATATTTACGGTTATTACAATTAAACTATTCTAAACCAAAGAGTTGTTTTCCTGAATGGTAACAACAATAAAGAGGATCACGACAAATCGAAGTGGGATTCGTGTTACAGATTCATCCAGTTCGTGAAATTCAACAAAGTTAAAAACTCGTAAAAGGAAGCGAAGAAGAAGACAGGAATGGCCCGGAGCAAGCGGGTGATGATGTTTATACAAGTAGATGAGTGTCGTTTTGAAAGCTTTGCCCAAAGTAAATGGGAAGTACACAGGTGAGACCAAATATGGAAAATTTACTAGAAAGAATGAATAATTTAATTAAACAAAATATGGCAATGATGCAGAATAAGGAATCTATTAAACATTACAGTGTAATGCCAGACTTAACAAAAACTATTGAGAAATTTTCAGGAGAAGATTACACTGCAGGAAGAAGGTGGGTAGATGTTTTAGAAAGGCATGAGAATTTTCACATAGGTGGCCAGACGAATTTGCATTCGAAACTGCACGATCACAATTACTAGGACCTGCTTTGGACTGGTATAAATCAATGAGTACAATGATATTTTGCATTTAATTTGAAAGAATTGGGATGCGCATAAAGCTTTTAAGATGGAAATTAGGGGAAAAACCCGGTAGTGAAGGCCCAATATCCTGTAGACCCTATAAAGTTTCTGAAAATGAGCGAAAGACAATTGAGCAGATCGTAGAAGAATGGAAAGATGCAGGTATTGTGAGTGATACTACATCGCCTTATGCGAGTCCTGTACTACTAGTCCCTAAAGACTGGTAAAATGAGACTAGTAATAGACTACAGACGTTTGAACGCACAAACTATGAGAGAATATTTTCCCTTGCCAAACATCGACAGTCAACTTGAACAGTTAGTAGGTCAAAAGTATATGCCACACTAGATCTTGCAAGTGGTTATTTACAAATGGAATTGACAAACGAGGCTAAAGAGAAAACAGCATTTGTGACCCCTGATTATACCGGCCAATTTAATAGAATGCCATATGGTCTTACAAATGGACCAGCAAACTTTCAGAGACTTATGAATGTAATTTTAGGACCTCTACGAAATAAGATCGCACTTTGCTATTTAGACGATGTGCTAATAATGGGAAAAGACTGGGATGAATTGCTGACAAATCTAATGAAGAAAAATACAAAGTTCACATGGGATAAGACACACGAAAATAGCTTTAAGATTGTAAAAGAGAAAATTGTATCACGACCTGCCTTGCAATTATATCAACCGAATGTGCCAACAGAAGTGCACACTGATGCTTCCAGTAAAGGGATAGCAGGTATGCTACTTCAAGCAGATGAAAATGGTAAATATCATCTAGTTTATTGTGTGAGCAAGAAATTATCAAAGGAGGAACAAAATTATCATTCGACAAAATTAGAACTGATGGCTATAGTATGGACGATAAACCGTTTGCGTCAATTTCTCATAGGAATCGAATTCAAAGCTGCCAAGCTTTGTTACACATGCAGGCAAAGAAGACTATGAATCCTCAAATAGCAAGATGGTTTGATCTATTGATGGAATACAATTTTAAAATACAACACAGGCCAGGAGCGAAGATGTATCATGTTGACGCGCTAAGTAGGAATGCGGTAGAAGACCAAGGAAGTGTTATGCATGATGTTGTGGAAGCACGATTGGAAGTTCTGCAGATACGAACTAACTCAAATGAAGAAACTGAATTTAACCTCATGACAACAAGTGAGATGAGTAATCAACAAACAGTATACAATGTGACGCCTGAAAATGAAGTGACTATATATCAATACAGTGATGATAAGTTGAAACAAATAATTAGTGACATTAAAGATGGACAAAATAAAAGTGATTACAGGCTAGTTAATGGGATTCTGTATAAAGACACTGAAAATAGACTATTATTTGTTGTTCCTAATAACATGCGAAAAGGTGTATGTTACAGATACCATGATTTTATGGGCTATGGTCGAGTCGAACGGACGTTGCAGAAGATTCGTGCCTATTATTACTTTCCCGATATGAAGAAATACATCTCAAATCATGTCCGAATGTGTTTGGAGTGTATTCTGAGCAAGAAGGTGACTGGGAAACAATCAGGCGAACTCCATCCCTATTCCTCCAGGTGTCCGACCTTTCCAAATCATTCATATTGATCATCTTGGACCTTTCGTCACTGGTAAATCCCTTGAATCAGTATATCCTATTAATCATTGACAACCTAACTAAATACACCCAATTAGAACCCGTCGAGACACTAAATCCAGTACATCCATTAGACGATTGAACAAGTTTGTTGAAAACTTTGGAGCACCTTATAGAATCGTGAGTGATAGGGGAACAGCGTTTACTTCACAAAAGTTCAGAGAATTCTGCGAGCAACATGGTGGGCAAATGGGCAGGTGGAACGAGTCAACAGCGTTTTACTACCCATGCTACAAATATTATCATCTGGGGATGAAGAACACTGGGACAGATATGTAAAGCAAGCCGAGTGGGATTTGAATACATCCATCAATAAAACAACAGGAAAGACCGCGTTCGAACTACTATATGGATATATTCCCCGCAAAAACGAAGGAAAACTAAGAGATTTGACCGTCCACAATGAACATTATACACCACCACAACAACTACGAGACGAAATCCAGGAACATGTGCACAAGAAACAGCAAGAGTATAAATCATATTTTGACAAACATCGCTATCGAAATGTGAAGTACAACATCGGAGATATAGTTTACATAAAGCAAGCGCCAACGATGACCGGAGAACCAACCAAACTGCAAAGGTGTTATCCAGGACCTTTAGTTGTAAACAAGATATACCCAAGCGACACGTATGGAGTAGTAAACTTGAACGAAGATGAGGAAGGCCGAAGATATAGCACTACTGCCCACGTAAGCCAAATAAAAATATGGAAACCTAGGACAGAAGAAGATGAGACACAACGAGAACGCTGACGAAGACGATGGAACTGAAAGAGAAAAAGACGATGAAACCAGAGATCAAGAAAGAAAACGAGAACAATCTATACAAAGAACGACAGAAGATTTCAAGGAAGCTAGTGTTGTTCTAAGAAGACAGAGACATTTACCGAAGTATTTGGAAGAATATGAATTATAAAAACAGATTATTATATTATTTATTATCTATACTTATATATGTAGTTAACATTATACTCGACTCGCCGAACAGATGCAGTAGCAAATTATGGCAACCTTGCAATGCAAATGTCCGACTCACACAGCATAAATCACATGTAAACATATCAAAATAATAACCTCATTTTGTATTTGACATAAATAAAAATTGCAAAATAAGTACTAAAATAATTTTCTTATTTCTTCAAGTATGTTTTGTTGAATTAAATTATGCATCTCCAATATATAGAATTATATATAGTAAATAAAAAATACACAATGGTTTTAAGATCTATGTAATATATAAATACAAAATAAGGAAACAAATAATATTTTTTTGGTACGTATTTATATAAGAAACAGTATCCTAAAAATTAACTCACTGTACAAATAGGTATAATCAAAAATAATAAATTTTATTCATATTACAAAAATTTAATACAGTAAAGGAATTAATTATGACACACTAAAACGTTCTTAACATGTATCTTCTTCGCTATTAGATGATGTAGACCATGGATGCACAGACCGCCGCCCGCGGGCCGCATGCGACCCGCCTGTCGATTACTGGTGGCCCGCCGACAGCAAAAATAATACTCTCGTACATTCGAAGAATATTTAATTCTATTCCAGAATAAAACCAAAAAAAAATGTTCGAAAAGTAATTTGAATCTCGCGCGCGCTATTTGAATCTAGCGCCCAAAAATGCTAAGTCAAGTAACATCGCTTGCTGCCTTTATATAAAGTTCAAAATATTAGGGAAATCAAGAATTTTCTAGCGCGGTGTGAGCAAGCGAGATAGCAATAGTCCCGAATTCCCGATTGCTCGCGTAGGTACGAGTAGATACACGAAGCTTCCAGAGTCGTATGCGCGGTATAAAAGCCATGCTAACCGCAGCGACCGACAGTTCGGTTTTAATTTGAGTGAAATGTCAACAGGAAGAAATAAGCGCGAAAATACAAAGCGAAGTAATAAGTGATTGAGAATAAGTGCAGTTTAATAGTGTTTTGGGGAGGCAATAGTTCTAGTGTAGATTTTAACTCGACTAGCCGGTGTCATATATTTTGATCCACATTCAACGTAGATTTCCTGTTAACCCGTCAAGTGCCGTGTATAATTGTGTTGTGAAATCGTAAGTAAAACTCAGTTATTAATAAGTGTTTCCCTACCTATTTAATCAATTTTAATCAAATTTAGCTTTAATGTTGGCCAAATATTAAAATAAAACAAATTACTATTTTTATCAGAATTTCTCTAACTGTAATAATTACGTCATTATTTCAGATATAAAATCTGTATAAAAATCTTAAAATTTCTGAGGAATTTAATCAATTATTTTTGATAATTTAAAAAAGAATGGGTAATTTAAGTAGGTACTGTAATTGTTTTTAGGTGCTGTGTTAATCCTAGCCAGGATTAGAACGCAACATGGAGAAGCCAGGACCTAGTAAAAAACGTAAGGTTAAAGGTGAAAATCGGCAGTTTCAAGAAATTTGGACTGAGAAATACTTTTTGTATGATCGCATAACAAAGTCGTTTGTTTAATTTGCAAGAATTCTGTTGCGATTGCAAAGGAATATAATGTAAAAAGGCACTATGAAACGCAGCATCCTTCTTTTACCAAGTTTACAGGCGAATTAAGAAAGCAAAAATGTTGTCTTTAAAACGGGAGCTTATTGGTCAGCAAGCTTTGTTTACAAAACCCATTCAAGATTCAGAAACAGCTACAGAAGTTAGTTATGAAATTTCTCGAATGATAGCAAAGCGAAGTCGCCCCTTCAATGATGGCGATTTTGTAAAAGAATGCATAGAAATTGCCGCTAAGAAAATGTGTCCAGAAGCAGCAAAAAGTTTGAGAAAATTCAACTGAATCGTATGACTATCCAAAGACGAATTATGTCTTTGTCAGGTAATATTGCGGAACAAATAATTGAAAAAACTAAGATCATTGAATTTTTTCATTAGCACTCGACGAATCCACTGATATTAGTTCCACAGCTCTACTTCTCATATTCATACGAGGTGTTACTCAAGATTTTGAAGTCTTAGAAGAGTTATTGGGAATGTGTTCATTGAAAGGTCAAACCAAAGGAGTTGATATACTCAATGTACTTTTGGATGAGTGTTCAAAAACTGATTTGGACTTATCAAAATTATCGGGAGTTGCGACTGACGGTGCTCCTTCGATGATTGGTGTCAATTCCGGGTTAGTTACTTTACTGAAAAAGCATCTGCAAGGAAAAAACATAAACGCTGAAGATCTCATGCAGTTTCACTGCATTATACACCAAGAAACCCTCTGTTCTAAAAAAATTGAATTTCAAAATGTCATGAAAGTGGTAGTTTCGACTGTAAATTTAATAAAATTACGAGGACTCAATCACAGACAATTCAAACAATTCCTTGATGACATCGAAAGCGAATACGGAGATTTACTGTATTATACAGAAGTAAGGTGGCTAAGCCGTGGATTGACACTGGAACGATTTCTAAATTTAATAGAAGAAATTGGAATATTTCTGGCGGAAAAGCAAAGGGATGTCCCGGAACTTAAAAATCCTGATTGGTTGTGTGATTTGGCTTTTTTAGTTGACATTACAAATCATTTGAATGTCTTGAACACACGGCTTCAAGGCAAAAATCAACTGATATCCCAGCTCTACGCTTATGTATCATCCTTTCAATGCAAGCTGACACTTTTCAGATCACAATTGAATTCTGGAAATTACAATCATTTTCCGAATTATAAGAAAATGGCTGAAAAATTCAACAAAACTGCGATTAATTTCAGTTATGTAGAAAGGCTAGATATTTTGATTCAATCTTTTCAAGACAGATTTTCGGAGTTTAAAAAAGTGAAACGTCTGTTGGACATATTCAGCAATCCTTTCACGATTTCAGTTGAAAATGCGCCAGAGTCAATGCAGTTACAAATTATCGACATTCAAAACGATCAAGATTTACGCAACAAATTCAACGAAGGAGACTTGCTGAACTTTTACCGCTGCATTGATAAAAATATGTACGAAAAGTTGCGCATAAACGCTCTGAAATGTGCCAGCTTATTTGGTTCTACCTATATATGTGAACAAACTTTTTCAATACTAAATAATAATAAAACAAAAAATCGAAACCGCCTTGCAAATGAAAGTTTGGAAGCAGTTTTACGTGTTGCTACAAGTAAATTTGAGCCAAATATAAAAGATTGTAAGCACTATGCAGTGCCACGCTTCAAATTAATAAATTCTTTTTGAATTTTAATAAATTATTATCAATTCTTTATTGTCTTTAATTACCTATACTTCTGGCGGCCGGCCCGCCATCAGTTCATGATTTGCCCGAGTGGCCCCTAGTCTTCATAAGTCTGTGCAACCATGATGTAGACGAATCATTATTAATTGTAATGATTAACGGCTCTATGTGTATATCTATGAGATTGTCAAGTTCCCACATTTCCTTCTCTGTTTGAATAACATGTTTAATAGCATTTTGCCAATTTTCAACAGAAATATTGTCAATACCTTTGTCTGCCAATTTAAATGTGGTGTTATGTCTCGCAACATACCCCTTCACTTGTGCCCATATTAGTTCAATCGGGTTTAATTCACAGTGATAAGGGGGAGTCTAAGTACCTTTCTATTAGTGTTTTCTATTAATTCATTAACAGCATATTTCGGAGGGCCAGATAAATGTTCTTTAATTAAAGCTAACAATTCTGCTTTTACCATGTTTTCTTCATATGCAATACTATTTTCCCTCATCCAGTTTTGCATTCCTAATTTGCGACTATTAGTTGTAGGTGGCTTATTCAATTTACGACTATGGTACGGAGCATTGTCAAAAATTATAACGCAATTTTCTTTTAAATTGGGGAGAATACATCTCATCCACTCTTCAAACCTTTCTGCGTTCATGTCTTCATGATAATCTCCTGTTCTCTTTGATTCAAAGAGGAGTAAACCATTTTCTACAAATCCTTTATCCGAGCCAATGTTTGCAATTATAAATCTTTTGCCTTTGCCTGAAGGACTTTTAAGACCTGTACTTAAATCTTCTATAAATGCTTGTCTTGCAGTGACAACAGACATATCTGTCCATACTTTATTTACATATGTCCAGCATTTGCCCAAGTTTCATCCAAGTAATATATCGGGGTACCATTTTCACGATATTTCTTAATTTCACGAAGGTATTTCCATCTCCAGGTAATGTCATCTTTTTCTTTTAAAATACTATTTTGAGCTCCCTTATTATAACTACAAACATAATTATCTTATGATTAGTATATAGAATTTAAAGTAATAAATATTTGTACCGAAAGTTTAGTTCCTTTAATAATGATCTGAGAGTCGTAATTTTGAAATTAGGAATATCATCTCTTTCATTTATCACTGTGAGAACTTTTTGAACTGTGGGAGGTTCATTTTTAAAAAGAATGAATGTACAATTCTTCATATAGCATTTTTCATTTCATCATCCACCATATCTAAAACAGCCCCTTTTCTATGATATTTTTTTGGTGGTTGTAATTCGTGATTAGTGTTACATTCTCTCACAATATTGTAAACATTGTGTTCAGTAATTCCTGTAAAAGATACTATAATAGTTACTATGATTTGGTTATCGTTTTTGGAAAGATACCTGCTGCATTGGCTGTCATTTCAACACTAACAATTTTAGAAGTGCTAGGCTCTTCTTGAAATGTTTTAAATATATTCAAAACCTTCTGTTCATCTTCTACCGTAAAATGTTTTGAAACTCTCTTCTTAGGAGGTGAGTTTTCCATAATGTAAGTATATACGATAATATAGCAAGAAATAATGTATAACCTACAAAACAATAATGTATTATTGGTGCACTAGAACGATCGATAAATAGTCTTCAGAAACACTGGTTTATGAAATATAATAGATAATGGATCATTTACAAAGAAAGCTAATAAAATCTAATATTCCAAATGCAATATGGACTCGATTTTTATTCTATTGTAAGCGGCCACCCTGATCGACCAATTACAAACGTTATTGGTTATGTGACCTATTAAACACACATTGTTGCCATAATTTACTACTGCATTTGTTCGGTGAGTCGAGTATAGTTATTATACTAGATTTGTGTTAGATTTCCTGAGGGCGAGAAAATGTAGGATGGCCGAATGTAGGAATCTGTAAATAGATACAAAAACTGTAGGCGTAGACTAGTGGTTACGCGGTCGTGTAGATCGGTAGAGGGTAGCACGGGAGTGACACTAATATTACGAAACTGGTTCCAGTTTAGGGTGCCCCCTAGACCGACTGCTAAGAACTAATTAGCATATACTGACGATAAATGTCAGTAGAGGCGCTACTTACTTATCTACTATTGCATTATGTTTTCGCCATTTTATTTAGTTTGTTTTGGTATTTGGTCGTGTTGAGAATTTGTAGCATTTTTCGAGTTTCTATTTCCTCTCTGCCATTTTACCATTTTATCAAAACCAGTTCTTTTCAGAACTCTAGGAAACGTCAAATACGTAAAGTAACAGCCACAGATTAATCTGTAGTAACAACTATTAATCTGTTATTTAAATCTTTTTGTAGATACTAATCGCCCCATGGAGAAGCAGTATTTGCGAAAGTGTGTTGTCGAAGGATGTTTTGATCAAACCAGTATACGGTAATATCACATAAATACTTTAGTACAAAATGTAAGGTATTGTTTTAGACACAAATTTCCTGCTGAGATAGAAGTTAGACGTATTTGGATAGAGCGAGTAGGGAACGATGCTCTTCAGAATTATAGGGACACTCAATTAGCAACCACCTACATCTGTGGAGCCCATTTTGTAAATGAATGTCAAGGCAAGCGGTATCTTCTAGGGAATGCATTACCTACTATCAATATGCCAGGTATGTAAAAATTGTAGACCTTGTTTGCTTGTGTATTTTCTAAAGCAAATTGTTTAGTTAATTAGTGGAACAGGAAGTTCATCAATAGGTCATATAAACCTTATCGTAATGGTCTATATAAAGAACTTTGGACAATTTCTAAAAATGCATTTTGCAAGATGTAAATAATAAGCCTATTGATTTAATTATGTACTACTTATTAATTTATGGTTTCAATAAATATTGTAAATTATTAAACTAAATGACTGCCCCATACATACAATTAAAGATTTTATGTGTTTAACAGGATTTCATGGAGAAGCAAACATTGCGAATTCTTTTTATAAAAAGGCACTATGTACGTCTTTGTATCAAAGAAATGTAACACTGATGCCATCAACTTCACAGTTTGCTCTGTCAAATGAAGCATCCACATCCCAGGTACATGAAATATTGGCAGAGAATACATATGTTGCTAATTCAGGTATGTTTGAAATAATTATAATAGATAAAGGCCTTATAAAATTTTTAGAAAAATTTAATATTTTACCCAAAATGAAACATGGAAATTCATGTTCCTTGATTAGAAGAAGGTATTTTTAGTTTATACTTATTTATTTATTTATTTATTGGTGGTGGAACTTAGAAATGTATATACATTTTAATGCATGTTTTCTGAATATTATTGACAGTATTATTTAGAGGTATTGCTGTAGAAGTATTTCTTAGAGAAATTTGTTATGCTTAATGTGCTTTTTGGACAATTGCATATGTACATGTATATATTTATGCTTGGAATAAGATTGTAGAATTTTTAAAGTAATACATACGATGAAATATAGTTTAAATTTGAGATTGCTTAAGTTATGAATAATTATATAATTGACAATGTAATGATGCTTTGCAGAATAAAGTTTCCTAAGTAGTATAGATTATATGGGAACATTGCGCTCAGTATTAATAACATATAAATTTAATTGTTATTTGCAGCATGAATAAACTAAAAATTATATAATATAATCTATATTTTCTAAAATAATTGGTATTAATACTGAGCCTAGCAAATATCAAAATATTGAGGTAAATATTTGACATTTTTTTAGGACCCAGTAAAATGCGTAAGAGAAGTCTAATGTCTCTAACAAAAGAAGGACAAGATTTATACAAATTTGGTGCTTATTATAGAAAAAATTTCAACGATTATCACGAAAATTAAGCAGCAGTAAGAAACAAAAACAATATTTAGAACGATTCAGTTCATCAGACAGTTTTTCTAAATTAGAAGCAAAATTAAGCCCAACCGTTTATAAATTTTTATTAAGTCAATATTCAACTTATACAAAAACGCCAAAAGGAAGAAGATTTACAATTGATGATAAGATTTTGGCAATTTCGATCTACAAAACAAGTCCCAAATGTTACAGGCTTCTGAGAAATATTTTTTCATTACCATCTGTGAGAACATTAAGAAGATTATTGCACCAAATACCCTTCCTGCCAGGAATTAATGTTAGAGTATTTAATCATTTGAAGTCTGTAGTTACTAATTTACCTGAAAAAGATAAATATTGTACAATTATTTTTGACGAAATGGCTCTTCAACCAGGATTATCGTATAATAAGTCTAGAAATTATATAGAAGGTTTTGTGTGCTATGGGGATAGCAGGGTTTGTAGATTGGCAGATCATGCTTTGGTGTTCATGGCTCAAGGCGTATTCCGACGCTGGAAACAACCATTAGCTTTTGTATTTTGCGAAGGAGCGACTCCAACAAGTCAGTTGGTGTCTTTGATCAAATTAATAACTAGAAATGTTATTGATTGCGGTTTAATACCAGTTGCTACTGTTTGTGATCAGGGAGCTTCAAATAGAGCCGCAATTAATAAGTTACTACAAGAGACACAACTAAATTGGAGAAGACAAGGAAAAGAATTTAACGGGGTTGGGTTTGAAATCAATGGACAAGAAATTGTTCCACTTTTTGATTACCCTCATCTATTAAAGTGTATACGCAACAATTTGTTGACAAAGGATTTAATTTATACATTTGAGGGTGTGAAAAAATCAGCTTCCTGGTCTTATCTATTGAATCTGTACAATTGGGATGAACCGACAAAATACTTTAATGTATTCACAAAGCTAACAGACTATCATGTTATCCCCAATAGAATTAAAAAAATGAAAGTCAGTTATTGCACTCAAGTGTTCAGTCAGCGAGTAGGGAAATTAATGCAGTGTTTAATTGATTCTGGTAAGTAAGTGAACATATATTGAAGAATGTATATTTTTATAATTTGTTTTGTTAGGCTCATTAGTTGTTCCAAAAGAAGCGGAAGGCACTGCTACATTATTTCTTTTTTAAACGACTTGTTCGACAGTTGCAATGGTAGCAGGAAATTTGCTCAGGGTGGGCATAAACTACGCTGTCGTATCAGTTCGGATTCTGGGCATTTAGCTTTTTGGAACAAAGCTAGAAATATAGTTGAGTCTATGTATTTTGTATCACCAGTGACAAAAGAATATCGAGACCACCATCACTTAAAAACTGGGTACATACACTGAAGGGCTTGGAATATTTGTGGGCAAAATTCAGTACTCTTGGTTTTGAATACATGATTCCCCGAAATTTCAATCAAGATGGACTTGAAAATTTCTTTTCTTCAGTTCGAAGCCATGGTGTTAGAAATGTTAATCCTACATGTGAATTATTTATAACCTCATTTAAAACACTTATTATAAACAATTTCATGTCATCAAAATCTGTATCATCTAATTGCGAATCAGATTTTTCAACTGGGGCATTAAATAATTTGCATTTATTTATACTTGATAATGTTCAACCTGTCCAATTACCTGAAACTAACATTATTTTACAAAAAGAAGTTATTAGTAAAAGTCCTCCAATATACCTAGAGTCATACATTTCTGGATATGTTGCTAAACAATTATTTAAAAAATATTAAATGTAAAACTTGTTTAAATAATATGACAATGTCGGAGGAAGTATCACATCATTTATTAATTGTTGCGCGAAGGTATTCCCACAAATCCTTGCTTTTACCATCAACAAAATTTATGTTAATATTTAAAGAATGTAGCAGCCATATCGCAGGAATACTGCCAAAGATGTGTTTAAATAACCATTTAAATAATATGATTATCAAAGACGTATTGTGTAACATAAACTTTGATATCTATTGTTCCGTCCACCAAAATGTTCCTGAAGATTTTGTAAATATATTAACTACTTTAATGATATTTTCTTGGACCAAAAGTGTAAATAGAATACTTAATGGACGTGATAGTAGATTTAAAGGATCAAACAATGATGATTTCGTAAAAATGCTAGCCTACGAAAAATCACTAAAAAGAATAAAGAATTTTTAACTTAATTTTGTATTTTTTTTTATTTCAAATATCTCGTAAATTATTTATAAATAGGAGAATTCTTTCTTAGGATGTATTTTAAAATAGTATTTTTCACAAAAGTACTCGGATATAATGTACCAAAGTAGTTTTGTGAAAAATATATTTTAAAATACATCTAAGGAGTCTCCTTTGTTTCTATTTAGAATAAACGTGAAATTGGAGTATTTTGAATTTGGCGGTTAACATTTACAGTGATCTACTTTACTAACTTGTTGAAAACATGGCTATTAGTTCGTGACAGGCGATCTAGATGGCGCTTCTATAACACCCAGCTATTTTTCAAAGAGTGAGGGAGGGTAGAGAAAGAGAGGCGAAGGAGGTACAGAAGAATTGTGAGGGTGTTATATTTACGGTTATTACAATTAAACTATTCTAAACCAGAGAGTGTTTTCCTGAATGGTAACAACTAAGAGGATCACGACACAACAGTGTACATAAGTATTTATAAAAATAAGCTCAGAATATAATGAGAATAATATTGCCTTTATGTTACAAATTAAAATAATTATAATATATATGTTGTCAAAAGTGCAAAGCAAAACATAAAAATAATACTAATAAAGAATATCCAAGGGTAGTACTCCATCAGTTGACAAACCAAAAGTTTACACGAGTAATAGCTGAATAATAAAAATAATTCAGGAAGAAGTAACGAGTACTATGTAACTTGCAAAACTTCAAGAGTTACAATGTATTAGACTCTCCGGAAGGTCAAGGTGAAAAGACCTAAATTTTGCTAATATCTTTTATTGCTTCTACAGAATTTTCACCCTCAGATTGAGGGCATCCTGAGTATAGGCAACAGTGATATTAAAATTCCCACAAATTAATTGGAAGATCCATGTAATTCAATGAGTTTAAACTGTTAAAATTTTATTAACAAGTAAAATCTCTTTTGGAGAGAACTTTAACCTCAACCGCGGCTGATAAACTTATTAAAAATAATATTAAAAAATTATAGTTGTAAGTCACTGATGGGTTGCATGTAAATATTTATAATGCGCTTGTTAGGTATATATGCATATATGTTTTATTATAATAAAATTGTATGGCTGTAAGATTATCGATATGATATATTGTCAAGATCAGAGAATTACACTGACCGTAATTGTTATGAATAATTGCAATAACTTGCGGGTTGATTTTAATACAATGAATGTTATTTCGTTAAATTTCTATGTTCTGTTTAGTTTATCTTTGTCATTTAAAACCTTTGTTTAACATTTATTTAGAAAGCGATATCTTTATCTTTTGAGCATTAGGACTAGCCAAGGTGACGTCAGAGACATTATGGCTCCGCCTAATAGAAGGTCTCTTTGTTTTGTTCAATAATATTATGTTCAGTTCCTCTTGACTGTAGCTACGTGTAGCTTGTAAGCATTATTTAAATGAAGAGTGTACATACAAGTTTTCGTGAGTTTATTTCGACTTCAACTGGGAGCTCAATTTTTCAAACCGGGAAAGTTAACAGCGCTTGTCTAAATGTCAGGAATTTAAGTTTTAAATTCAGCTGGTACATAATCATAGAAGTAATAAATATTAAAGATAAAGCATCTCTCGAAAATAAAATGCCCTTTATATAAAATTTAAACTTTGGAGACACTCCTAAATTATTTTTAGCTGCTTCGTCCTTCCAATACTTCAAGTGCTACTGAAAACATTATTTTATATGTGCTTAATAATAAATATAAATTTATTACCTTCCAATATATTTTCAGCCACTAAATTTTTGATGTCTTTCCAAGAACCAGGCAAGTTTTGTAAATCTAGAACAAAATATCAATATAGAATTATCCATTAACTTACTAGTAAATTATTATATATTACCTCGTGCAGTTTCAGGAGGAATATACTCATTAAATATATTAGATGATGGGTCTGGAAAGACAATATTAAAGTGGTGGCACTAAATATGATTTGTAAATTGACAAATATTTAATACACTTAATATATATTTATTTTATAAAATCAGTAATTCCTACATAATTGATTATTTCATGAGAAGCTTCATAAACTAAATAAATTCCGAACAGAATACATATCTTCTCTGGGTGTCAATAAATAAGGTAGAATTACGTAATGATCAGAACAATAGCACATATTTCAATGTTAAATTCTGAATATATATTAAGTCAACACTTACCATCAATGCGAATAGACGGGACAATATTATACTTCAAAGTTTTCCTGTTGTTTATTGTGAAATCGTCTGCTTTGAAATGTTTTGCATATACATATACTTTTTATACAATTCCTTCCTTGATTGTTTGCAGAGGTTGGGATTGTTGATAAATAGAATCCACTTATCAAATATATCATGAAGATAAAGCCTATTAGGATTTGGTAAACGGTATTTACTTCGGCCGTTTTCTTTACCACAAGCATAACAATATTTTGTCATTGTTTATACAAAATATATTCTAAAACATCAAAAGTGAATGATTTATAACTAAGTGTTTAAGTAAACATTACCTTTTAATATAGAAGAACAATATAGAAAATATATAATATTTAATACACAAAATCGTTTTGACATTCAATATCGCTCTAACTTCGAACAACGTAATATCCATGGTATAAATACAATAGGTACGCTATTATGCATCTTCTGATGACGCCCTTGGATATTTAAGGCTGGGATACCCTAGAGTGAGAAGTACCCCCAGTGCGATGGAAGATATATTGTGTTGATTAGTGGCGGTATCTAAAGTTAAAAATCGAAGTTAGTTCGAACGAAGGTATAATACAGGAGAAAAACCTGTGCAGTGTTCTAATTTTATCATACCGTTAGTACACGCATGATGTTATAAAAAGAAAGACTAAAATACGACTACGAATGTATAAAATATGACACGGATGGTTTAGGGCACGTAACGACTTAACCCCTACTAGTTTTATAATGGTTTTATATAAACGCGATGCTACTTCCAACAAACGCATTGTGCGTGTACGATGGTACAGATATATTAATATTTTGACTCTTCTAGAAAGAGGTTAATAAGTACGTTTTCTAAAGTTGATTTCTGTTACATCCTTTGTAGTTTATATTATCATTATTATATCGTTTCCTTATTTGTATTTATATTCGTATCGTTATCGTTCTCTCTTTTATTATTATTAGCAACGTTTGGTTTTAGTTTTCCTGTATTTTTAAAGAAATAAAAGAATTTTTAAGTTTTGGATCGGGTTCGGAATTTGTTTTGAATTTATTTTAGTTAGGTTAGATTGGTTTTATTTTTCTATAGTTTACACCTGGAGCTTCTTTAATATTTAATCTAAGCAATGTCTTCTGGTTCTTCAACACAACACACTAATTGGGTGTTGTCGTTTCTGACTAAATATAAGAATAGACGTATTCCTGATGAAGCCACATTACAGAAAAATTATATTCTCAAATTTCCAAAAAATTATATTCCTGTATGCAAACGTACAATCCACATAATAAAAACAAACATAAACATTTCGATTTCATCGGAGGAAGCAACTGATTTGTTAGGCCGTTGCGTTGTAAACGATGTTATAGGAGTATTGAATCCAACAATTCCGTACAAGCCATATTTAATTAACCTTCCTATACTCACGCATATGGTCTGTGAGACCGATTTATATAGTATGGTGTACATCTTTCATTTTGACGTGAGTATAGGAAGGTTAAATGTCAGGTAGCAGATAAAGTTAATGCTAACATTGTAGTTTCAATATTTGATGAAAGTTTAAATTCAAAAATTTAATGATGATATGCCAAACAAATACGAAACCGTACTATTGTTTGTAAGTGATACTGCGCCTTATTTGATTAAAGCAGGGAAATTATTAAAAGAAAAATATATAAATATGTTACACGTAACTTGTTTATCTCATGCTTTATATCGTAAATGTGAATTTATCAGAAAACAATGAAGAAGAATTCAATCAAGTAAAGTATTAATACTTCTTACTGATGCAGCAGCCTACATGCAACAAGCAGCAGAATTTCTAAAACGTACCTACAAAACACGATATACGTAACTTGTTTAGCCCATGCTTTGCATGGTGTTGCCGAAGAAATTCGAAAACAATATTTTGATGTTGATAGTTTGATTGGGACTACCAAAGAAATTTTTTATAAGTAAAGTTCATGTCGAAGACAAATTCGAGAACGTCTTACTGCGGTGCCATGCCTGCGTACATGGCTCAGGGCTGTTACACACTATTACAAGAGACAAGTGACAGCAACACGATTTACATCGACGAGCGGCTCTGAAGATGTCCCTTGTAATAGTGGACGAAACTTCGGCACCCACGCCAAACCAGACGCGGTTCCAACCCGGAAACCAAGTTAGACAGCATAAATATAGTAACTAATATTAGACAAGGCTTTAGCAATTTCCAAGATAAGTATAAGAATACAACGTAAATTGGAAGACGTCTTGAACAAAAACCCCATTAATACTGTTTCTTCATTTTGCACCGTTAACATCTGTAGATGTTGAAAAAACGTTTTCGTTGTATAAGCATGTGTACAGGCCAAATCGTTGTTGTTGTACAATTGCAACAACGTTCATGTGAAATATTGTGTGTGTATTGTAATGCTAGAAAGAAAATGAAGGGAATGCCAGTACTTTTGTCCTTTAGCTCTGCGGTTGAAGTTGTTCTTACGCAGCCGTCCAGGCCCACGATAGATAATGTACTACCGGTACTACCACAGAATAGACATAGCGACAAAGTTAGAAAATCTTGTGGTCAATTTTGTATGCGCATGACCGGCAACCATATTTTAAATACGACGATAGTGACTATATTTGGCTAGCTTCATTAATGTTATTGTTCTGGGATAGTGTGTGCAAATTAAATTTAAAACATATAATTATTGTTGTGTTTCATTGATTTAACTTTTTAGCAAATACTATTCTTTTAACATACCCAAAACTCTAATATTTTTAAATTAATACGAACAAATATGCACTTTTCGTATTTTCCAAGTGGTGTCGGCCAAGTTCTGAGCTATTTCGAGGACATTTAAATCGACCACATGAACATCAAAGTGCCGACGCACTTTGCGTCTATGTATTCTGTCGTATCACATACTAGCCCAGTCAAATTAGAATTTAAAGTTACATTAATTCCGCACAGCAATTCATTTTTGCAATCGTTAGGGGGTGGGTCCCTCTGGTAGTCTAAGGTCTAGGTTTCGATTGCCTAGAGGGTGTGCGTTAGCCGCCATTTTGATTTTTCCAAAAATGGGTTTCTGGCAAATAACTCGGTTATTTTTGACTTCAGGTGAAAAATGCAGACAAAAGTTGTAGAAAATCAAATTCTCTACAATTTTGATAATATAATTTTTTCGTAAAATCGATATTTTTCGAGTTATTAACAAAAACTTCTGAAAACGTGGCTGTATTTTGTTTATTTTTAACTTTAGAGTAAATATGGTCATAAACAAAGTTGTAGAGAATTGAATTCTCTGTGATTTTGATAGTTTTGGAAAAACCTAGCGGTTGAACAGCGAACGTGGCTTGAACAAGAAGAAGATGCCACGAAATGGGGTTGGAAAAAAACCAGTGGCGGTTTGGAACCCATACCTACCATGGCCGAACCTGCCCCTCAATCGTTGCTAAAAACGATTTCCTGCAAATGTAGGAAAAATTGCGGAAAACTTTGCGGGTGCTGCAAAGTAAGTCTGAAGTGTTCTGTTTTGTGCCACAATTGCAGCGGAGAAATGTGCCAAAATACAACACACATTCAAGAGCTGCTCGAAGATGATGAGGAAGATGATGATGCTTCCTTTTCCGAGAATGAAACCGTAGTTACATCATCGAACATTGAGGAAACTGCCTTAGAATATGAAATCGACGATGTCAATGTTGCAGGGCCCTCATGCAAAGGAAAGAAGACCTAATTTTTCTAACAAATAGCAGTTTAATAATGCATAGATTGAAGAAACAATCATATTTAAAAAACCAAAAAAATAAAAAAGCAAAAAATAAAAAAAATGACGCCCGGATTTTCCCGGTAAGTAAAACTACGTGGATTAGGCCTCTTGGGGATACCACTTAAAAAAACCGCCTGGAACTCTACCCCAGCGGTGGTGTGGACCTTAAATATTGTTTCTACAAAAAAAAATCATACTTATCAAAATTACAGAGAATTCAATTCTCTACAAAAGTTGAAAAGTTGTAAAGTTGAAAATAAACAAAATACAGCGACATTTTCAGAAGAATGCCTTTTTTGTTAATAACTCGAAAAATACCGATCTTACAAAAAAATATATAGTATCAAAATTGTAGAGAATTTGATTTTCTACAGCTTTTGTCTCTTGCATTTCTCACCTGAAGTGAAAAATAACCGAGTTACTCGCCAAAAACCCATTTTGGAAAAATCAAAATGGCGGCTAACGCACACCCTCTAGGCGGTCGAAAATCGAGATTTAGACTACCAGAGGGATCCCTAACGATTGCAAAAAAATTGCTGTGCGGAATTAATGTAATTTCACGTGAAATTTCTGACTAATGTGACTGGGCTCTACTGTCTGACAGACGGGTGACGGTGATGGCGAGCGGTCGCGCAGATAAGGTTCCCCCTTCCAAAAATATAATTGCTTGTACGGATTTGAAAGAGAGAGAAAGAAGTACTTCGCACAATACCAGTGAAGAGCATAATAAATGCACTGTGTCGCTAGAGGCATTCGATAAGTCGTATTCAGTTGCATTTGTGGCGCGCCACTGTACATTGCTTATATAGCACGTAGTAGACAACATGCGAAGCTCTATTGCAAATTGGTCAATTTCGCAACCTGCCTTCTCGCCATTATCAGTCTGTTGAGCTGTACTTCTAAATCAAAATGCGATCAAACAGTTATTTACGAGCACCTAACTATAATGTGTTTTTAGAAATAAATTTCCGTTACATAGCAAATTATGTAATTCCACACATGCATATTAACAATACTTATACTTCATACTCTCTTACAGAGTAACCAAACTCCCATTCGTTCGTTTCTTCCGATCTTTTGGTTATAGTAGCAGTTGCGTCTTGTGTCAATTAAGTACGCTCTCTATCAGAGCTCATAGCATTATCTAATATCGTATCTAAAATGCACATAAATATGCATGCACAGACATACAGCATAGACATATTATATAAGTGTTTAGCGTTCCGTCTTGGGAATGTTACTTGTCCATCATCACTTAGTTTCCGATTTGAGGATTGTACAGTAACCCGTAGCCCGCTTGCCTTTCTACACGTTGACGGTAGAAAGAAATAGATATCCCCGGAGACTTATTGCTGGGCAGTAAACAAGGGTAGTAAAATCTAAAGTACAATAAGCAATAGATTTAAAAATGCTTAGAAATCGCCTAACGCAGGTCAAATCGTTCTCGCAATTGCAAGTATTAATTGTATTAATATATAATTTATATATGATAAATTAGATATTTATAAAATAAAAATGTTGTAAGGCAAAATCATTCCTATAAACCCCAAACGTAAATAGACGGCACTTCTATAACTTTGGTTTTCTTACTTCCTAAAAATCTTGTAATTTTAGATTTGTGTTTTGCCTCATCTTTTGCATAAGTGGCACATTAATTTTCGACGATATAAGACATTTACCTGAACACAGTTACAGTTTTCTATCGTACGTAACCGACTACCAATACAAAAAAGCTGTCACTAAATTTTATTTTGTTCGCACAAATAAGACAAACGAAAGCAACAATACGCTTCATTTTTTGTAAAATAATCAGAGTGCGGAGAGCGCTCGAATTGAGCACGCTCGCGAGCGGGCTCAATTCGAGCGAGCTTTATTTTCTCCATTAAAAGAGCAATTCTTTTAGGACTCGCGAGCTTAAAGCATAAAACTCGCAAGCGAGCCTAATTTTTAAGAGCCCAAAATAAAGCTCGGCTCGCGAGCCGAGCCAAAAAGAACCGTTCGCGAGCTTTATTTTTGTTTACAAATTTAAAATTTGAAATTTTTAAAGCAAAAAATGTTCATGCTTATGTAGGCATTTACGTACCCTGCCCGCAAATTAGTAGTCTATTACAAATAAAATCGACTTATAGTTCACTTTTAGGGTCTAACTACACGCTGGCTCCAATGTAATCCAGAATTTGCTCAAATCAAACTGTGTGTGTATTTTTAAACGACTTCAAAAACGAGGATGTTATCAATTCGGTTGTATTTTTTCATGTTTGTTCCACTATAACTCCGTTATTTGTAAACCGATTTTGATTTTTTTTTGTTTTTAAAGGTATTGACTGCAGTTGGGCCCCATAATTTTTTTTTTGAAAATCGGACAGACAAAATGTCCATCCGAAAAATCAATTCTTGCATATTCCCCCATTTATGACCCGATTTTAAACAACTTTTTTCCTTTTTAAAAAGGCTGGTCAAACAGCTGAATACATAATACAATTTTGGAAATCGGACAAATAAAATGTCCGTCCGAAAAATCAATTCTTGCATAACTCCGCCTTTTATGAACCGATTTTCAAAATTTTTTCTTCTTTATAAAAGGCTGGTCAAAGGGCCGAATGCATAAATAAAATTTGGAAATCGGACAGAAAGTATAAATTTTCAGTGGAAAAATTATACAAATTAATATTTTTATTAACCTTTGCTTACAAATAATTGATTTAAAGGGTTGCAGCATAAAATGTTTATTTATTTTAATTAACATTCTTTTTTAATAATTAAATAATTAAATAAAGTGAGAATTACAGATCACTATTTTTTTAAATTAATTATTATTTCTTCGATTAAATTTTTATTAAGTTTAACTAAAAGCAAATTATTAATTGTATCCTTTGATAATTTGGATCTAGATTTTGTTAAAATAAATGAAAGAGCACTAAAGGCTCTTTCTACGGATACTTGTGTTGATGGAACCGTCAGCGCTACGTCCAATAATTTTCCAAGTTCTGGATCTGTGATTTTACTTCTTTTGTAATGCTCCAAAATGTTTGCGTCAAAGGGAACCCTTTCCACATTGCACAAATTTTCAAATTTTTGCTTCATTGTTTGGTCAGTTTGTGGAGTTTGTTGAATTAGCCAATTCATTTTTTCTTCCAGTTTTGAAAATGCTCCTGTAGATGTGAATGGTGCATTGCTTGAAATTCATTCAATTTGGCTGTCGTTGTTTTGACCTGCTAACCGTTTTATCATTGCCTGTCTTTTAAGGAGGTGGTTCTAAAATGAAATAAAACGTTTAGTTAATTTTCGTTAATGCTTGTATTCGTATGCCAGTATGCATAATATATAAAATGTGTTTAATTTCAAATTTTCCATACAAATTTTATTTAAAATGGATTTTAAATAGAATTAAGTGTATGTATGTACATATGTTAGTACAAAACATTTTTGCATGTATCTATATACACATATTAATAATACTAAACTTACCATAGCTGTTTTCTTCTGCTCCTCGCATAAAAAAGGCGTCCTTATAAAATTAAAACGTGGATCTACGTATATGGCAGAAACAAACCCGTCATTTATTAAAAGGCTTTGCTTTCGCTTCTTCATAGCATCTAATAAGTTTTGTGCGTACATGTTTTCTTGCAATCCGAGCTCTTCTAGCTCTACTTCACAGCAAAGCCAATCTCTATAGAGATCACCTACTATGTATTGTTCGAACTGGAATTTATTTGTACACTCTGACAGAGTCCTAAAAGCGTTCACAAATTTCTTTACGAAATTCCAGTTAGGATCAAGAATATTTGATTCATTGATGCTCTCAATATATTCTTTTGAATTGTCATCATTTTAAAAGTTGAATTCCATCTTGTGGCATTGTCTAACACCGGCATTTGAAAATTGGCAGGATTTTCACTTCGAATATGCGTACGTAAACTTTTTACAATTTTGCGGCATTCTTCAACTTCAGGTTGAATAGTTTTCAGTACGTCTTGAGCTGCAAGTTGGATTGTATGTGCTGCACATCTTACAACTGCCATAACAGATGTGAATATTTTCTTTCTTTCTAGTCTTCATCATCACTACTTATACCTTCAACTTCTTGTGCTAAAGCTTCCTCTTGAAGATCTTGCAGTAATTTCGCCGTCTTTATTACATTTGCTCCGTTATCGGAAGTGCAAGCGTATACTTGGGATATATAAATATTGTATTCTTATAAACAGTTTATTATCTCCTCTTTCAGAAACTGAGCTGTATGCCTTTTTTAACTGTATCATGCCAATCGTATTGATATGAATCGTTGAGTCGTTTATATATTGAATATTTACTCCAAGAATACTTTTTTCCATACGCGTAGCAACGTCGATTTTTAAACAAATCATCTTCTTTAAAACCGATTTTGAGATATTTTCTTTTATTTGCATTGCTGCGTCGTTAATTTTACAAACGATGTTTTTGGAATTTATATTAGTTCCATACAAATCTTCATAAGGGATGGAAATGGAATACTCTTTACAGTTACAAGCCCAACACAACATAACAAAAATTCATTTTTGTTTAAGGAAACTCGAAATATTAATTTTTTCTTTGACACACAATTATTTGATGACGATGGTTCTACGTCACTATCACCATCACTAATTTTAATATTGTGCATTGTTTCATAATGACGTTTGACATTTCCGGCTTTCTTTCCTTTGAGGATTTTTTGGCAAAGTACACATTTCGATGTATTATTTTCTTCGTCGACAAATACGCATTTATTAAATTCAAATGAATTTTTCCGACCCATTACGATAACGTTTCAACTATCATTTAAGAACAATCACTCTGATCATTGAACAAATTTCACAATTTTTACAAAAAGTACAAGACCCCTTCCAAGAAAAAAAAAACCTCTTTTAGGTAGCTCCCTTCACAAGTTTAAGGATAAGAAATTAAATTTTTCGCCTTAGAAATACCCGACTGGGTATCTACTTATGTATCGAACTGCCTATGGCTATCATTGCGAATGTTTACGCGAGAGTAATTAATCCGGATTAAACAGGCTTTAGTTGGGTAAGAGAGGGGAAGAGAACGGTTTTTACGTTGGATTAATTTTTAATCCGAACTGAGCCCATCCAAACGACAGTAGTTTTTAGTCGGCTTAATTTTTAATCTGTTCGGTACACATGAGATGAATTCAAAAATAAAGTTTGCGAACGATTCTTTTTAGCTCGACTCGCGAGTCGAGCACAAATTTTAAAACGAGTCGTGTTTGGCTTACGAGCCGAGCGCAAAAATTTGGCGAGCCTTAAAAGTTTGCGCTCGCGAGCTAAATAAAGCTCGCGAGCACAAACTTTAAAACGAGCAAATTTAATGAAATTGAGCTCGCGAGCCGAACTTTTCCCTACACTGAAAATAATTCTACATACATTACTACACACTGATGGATGTTTTATATTTTCCCCTGCTAAGGGCAACGCATAATATTTATCGAAATTACACGATTTTTCGACTCACTGCACGTTTTTAGGAATTTTTATTGTTAATATACATTGTTATTTCAGCATTATAAAATACCCATCCATTCGTCTTATACATTTATCTTTCACTTGGATTTTTTCAATGCATTTAGATGCCAAGTTTTTGAGATTTGTGCGAATAACTTTGACCGTGTTTCTTATGGCATCTTCCTATAGCGGGATCCCAGCCTTAAGTTGGGCGATGAATAACAGTCTGCGCTTTATACCGGGCAGCGGGTCAAATATTTATCTGGCTCATAGCATACAATACACCGTCGTAACGTTGTCATATATCTCCAAGTATAATGACGCACAATGGATAATATGCGCACGCCGAACGTATTTTCGAATCTAACAGCATACCTAGTGTATTTCTACCATGGTATTATCTATGAAATGTTACTCAAGTACTCAATATATTATATTACTATATTAAAGTTTGTTGGGTTGTCTATAAACTTCGTTCCCCCTTTCCGCACGTGAATATCCCCTCTCAAAGAATACAAATGATATCCTATGGAGTTGCGCACAGTCATTATATACTCCGTTTCAATATTTTCTCCTAGTTTAGTGTTCATAATTTAGTCTTCAATGATGTAAAAAAATCTTCTGAATTGTCTGGTCCATCCTATTGGAAACTAAAAACGCTACTGGAAAACCCATATTTTGTTCATCTCTAACCAGAACTGTAGTTAAATCCCAATTTTTTCTGTTTGTCCCATGTGTTCCATCTATACAAATAATCCTTTTGAAATCCTTCAGTTTCTTTTCCATGACCGAATTCATATACCCTACTGCAAAATCTTCTACCTTCAATTCCGAGTGACCTTCACCTAAATATAGGTAGTATGTAACTCAAACCCCCACCACACTACATTGAGAGAAACCCTAGTTTAGCTAAATACAATTACCAAATTATACCACCGTAAAACCCTAGCCTACCAACACCATATGCACTTACCAATCTGTTTAAACAAAAATGCTGCATTGTTCCCTTCTTGATTCCATTCTTTGATCTTTAATGCTGTCGCCACCATATCACCTGCATCTCGTTGTTTATCAATATTATATTTTTAGTTAGATATGCAAGATCTCCTCGAGTTCCAATTTACTATTTGTAATCATCCTTGCATCTTCAAGTACTCTGTCCTTTGTTACTCCTGCAGCCAGTTGCCCAACAATATGTTCTTCTTGTACTTTTGATAACCATTTCGTCCTTAATTTATCATTATGTCCTATATGTATTTCAACATATTTTACCATAACTAATCCTATAAACACACGTATTAGAACATAAAGTACTTATGGACTTAATTCATAATACTTGCCATCCTTACATACTTTCACCGTTATTTTTGAGGGACATGCTCCTGAAATAAGAATGCTGCCACCACATTTCATACTACGCTTTTCACATGAACTAACAAATCCTATAATAATAATGTAAGTAATATGGGAATTATATAGAAATAACCCTATTATAACCTTTAATATTGCTTCGATTACAATAGTAGTATATATGCTCTTCACCCTTACAATCCTTATAACGTCGGTTACACATATAATCAACTTCTCTATTTTGGAGTCCTCTCTAGGTTCCAAATTCTACAAAATTCCTGAAATATAAAATAGATTCATTGATACTTACATTATGAAATTATTCCAAACGTTTTGTTAAATTCTCATAACTTCCAAATGGTTCTCTCTGCTCTTTGAAACATAATGGGCATCAGATATGCTGATGTCTACTGCTTTCTGGCATTTTATTATGAAAATTCTTCAAGTGTGTATTCTTTGTCGATACATGGCCAAACTTCTTCTGACAAAGCTCACACCACAGTTTCTTGTCACCGTTCTCCCTATTAAATATAAAGTATTTATAAAAAATTTACTCAATACATTTACTTTAAAAATTACCTCTGTGAATTCATGTTGAATTATCGGTGTAGTAACTGCAAGCACTACAAGCACTGCATATAATGTATAGTAAAGTGACGATCTAAAACATAAATTTTATATACTAAATAAATAATAATAAATTTTGTATGAAAAAATTTGCAATTGGCAAAGTTGCGAGCACGTTGCGAGTTGTATCAAGGCAAATGCCAAGACCTATGGCCAAGACCGTTAGCAGGTTTGGCGGGAACGAGAAGTGATGACAACACGATATGCATGAATATGCCTAATGAAGACTGATTGATTTTCTAAGTTTGAATTTGGCGGCATTCCTGTCACATCCCTTTTTTGTGATTTGTCAATGCTCAGTGAGAATTGGTGAGAATTACTCATGAATTACTGTATGCTTATCTCTGGTGCGCCTGCGTGCCAAGCTTGGAATGTTAGCTTTTTGTCTGAAGAACCGTAGGTTGTTTACTGTGTTAGTTTGGTAATGTGTTGGCTAAATCAGAGATACTGTTGTAGTTCTGGTGTTTAATTTTCTAATTGAGATAGTGCAACAATTTATTACGGTATGGACGATCCTTCAAGAATGATGACCCATGCAGGTGGAGGATTAATGGCACCCCAGGGTTATGCTATGAATCCCCAAGGTGAAGCACCGACAGGAGCCGAGAATGAACCACGCAAGCAAGATATAGGTGAGATACTGCAACAAATTATGAATATTACTGATCAAAGTTTAGATGAAGCCCAAGCCAGAAAACATACATTAAATTGTCATCGTATGAAACCTGCATTATTTTCTGTATTATGTGAAATTAAAGAGAAAACGGTTTTATCACTACGTAATACTCAAGAAGAGGAACCACCAGACCCTCAACTCATGAGGTTAGATAATATGTTAATTGCTGAGGGTGTTGCCGGTCCAGAAAAGGGTGGTGGAGCAGGGGCTGCAGCATCTGGGTCTGCAGCGGCACAAGCAGGACAACCAGATAATGCTATTGAGCATTCAGATTACAGAGCCAAATTAGCACAAATTCGTCAGATATATCATCAAGAATTAGAAAAATATGAACAAGCATGCAATGAATTTACAACTCATGTAATGAATTTGCTTCGTGAACAATCACGTACACGTCCCATTACTCCTAAAGAAATTGAGCGTATGGTACAAATAATCCATAAAAAATTTAGTTCAATACAGATGCAATTAAAACAATCTACATGTGAAGCAGTCATGATTTTGAGGTCAAGGTTTTTGGATGCTCGACGTAAACGTAGAAATTTTAGTAAACAGGCCTCAGAAATTCTTAATGAATACTTCTATTCACACTTATCAAATCCGTACCCTAGTGAGGAAGCTAAAGAGGAATTAGCACGTAAATGTGGTATTACCGTAAGTCAAGTTTCAAATTGGTTTGGAAATAAACGTATTAGATATAAAAAGAATATTGGTAAAGCTCAGGAAGAAGCTAATCTATATGCAGCTAAAAAAGCAGCAGGAGCATCACCGTATAGTGGTACACCTACTCCTATGATGTCACCTGCACCACAACAAGATTCAATGGGATATTCAATGGGTTCTGCTTATGACGGATCTGGTTATGAAGCAAGTGGTTGTGGTTATGATCCAATGCATCCACAGGAGCTGTCTCCATAATACAGAGTAATCATCTGTTAATACACAAGCACTGTATGGATTGGTTCAATTCATATATTTTAATTATATTATTTGCTTATTACAAGGTACTAATTTAGGAAAATAGAAAATTAACTTTTATTTGTTACCTATAAATATACACATCAGTATAACTCTATCTCGAAGAAAGGCCAATTAGTATTTGTCCAAGAATTAGTTGTATAATTGTAATTCTATTGTTAACAGTAAACATCAAAATAGATATATCAATAAATCTACATTAGAAACTATAAAAAATAGTTTAGAAGGTTTTACAGTGGAAGACGGATATTAGAATCATGGATAATGTTAATCAGTTATTGTTATTACAATCAGTCCATCTCAACCCACATCATATCAAATTACTTAAAATAATCCTCTTATTATCATCAAACTTCGGCTATTGTTATCAATTCTGAGAAAAAAATTATCAGAGACTGAGTGCAATATGCATACTGAAGAAGAAATTTTTGAAGCTCCTCCAACTAATGCCCAGGTACAAAATGCGCTACGAATTCTTCGTCGTGGTGTTCAACAGAGAACAACGAACTTTAAAAACACTATGGATATGAGTATTATATTCAGGAGTTAATAAATTCAAACAAATGACAGACAACAGTTCATAAATTTTGTTGTAAAAGAGTTGTTAATAAAGATGTAGTTTTCGATAAATATAAGTGGGCTGTGTTATTTTGTACTAAATTATTCTTTTTTATCTTCTGCTTAATGTTATCAACCAGTTATTGTTATCAAAAGTAACAGATTCCATAGTGATCACAATAAGTGGCTTCCACTGTAGTATGTTTACATTGTCATTTGAGTGAACTAGATGGTGTTATGTGTAACTATTCAGTTAATTTACATAGATTTTATGTATTTTCTCTGTATTTTAGAAAGACGAAATAAAACTGTCGTCGCTTCTGTTTCTTTTTCTTTAAGATCAGTATGTGTAATTTCGACGAAAAACTGTATTTATTTAAGAGTAGAGCAAAGTTATCCAAGATAAAGGAAAGTATTACATACACTACCTTTCATCTAAATTATTTATGGATATTGCAATCAGTAATATTTTGCAATTAGTTACTATTTTTAATTATTATTTTTATTTTTATATATACACCAGTAGCACACCACAGGAAAACAATTATGGAGATCATAATAATTAGAAACTTGACTTACGGTAATACTGATGTACATATAATAATAAAAGTGATCTACCAAAAGCTGTAAATGGATTCAAAGTTTTACTGTTTTCAATATCCATAAATACTTTTAGAAAATATTTGGAAGGACCAAGTGACATAATGCTATGAAACACCAGTACCTATATTGTTACTATGGAAATCCCAGAATTAACAAACGATAATCATAATAGTAATAATTGGATGGCAGCAATCATCACTGTGGCTTGATGTGCCTACTGCGTTGGACATTTAACCATATAGGAGGGAAAAGATGAAGAAAGAATAATAATGATATTATTAACATAATTATAACGCAATACTAATTTCTGTTTCTTACCTTCTTTGTAAATTATGTATCTTTTATGTTTAAACCATGTGTTTTCTTTTTGAAATGGACAAGTCAACTACTTTCTGCCCATTACAGTTTTAACATCACCTTGGATCCCCCACCTCATATTGGGGGTTTTTGCATTGTTTTGGACATGACTACTATAAAATCCGTAATTATAATGTTGGATCTATTTTTGTGTCTAATTTTTCCTGAACAGTGCCCTAGAAGTTCTCTGCCTATTGTTTTTCCCTTCCTTTACTTACTTACTTACTAATCCCTCTCCTCTTCTACCATAGGTGTAGAGATAAGTTCGCTACTCCTTTATTTTTCTTATGCATAAGCAATAAAATATAAATTTTTGTTAGCTTTATATTCTATCCTTACAGGTTTCCTGACTTTACTAGTAGCTCATTCTCGTCTTACAGTTATGCTATACTTACCTACTTGAGCCCTCTCCTTTTTCCTATATTGCTGTGAATTAACCCTGCGGCGGTGTCGTCCAAGTCTGGTAGATGATAATTTTTCGTCCCTGTACGTATACTCTTCTATAATTTAAATTTTGTTTTGTTTTTTTGCCTTTATGTATTTCTTACAATGGACATATTTTGTTTACAATTTTTTGTTTAATTGTTAGTTATACTGTCCTAGAAAGTGGAGTCAAGCAGTATCAACTTTACCAGCCATGTTATGAGTAAAGGCGATACCAATGCAGGGTTAAATTATTCTCTATTTATTTCTATTTATCAACTTTTATTTTTCACCCCCGTTATAACTAAAAAACCTGTAGGTTCGTTCCAACATAACAAACTGATTTTGTGGTGTGTTGGAACGAACATTATATATATACTGGTTTTCTCCTACTCCGATACCAGTTTCTCCTCTTTTTCCTATATGCTGTTCATGTGCCACGTACCCACACTTGTTTCATTTAGAGGAAAGTTTACCTGATTCTTAATATTTTTCTTTACGTTGCCATTTACAAAATAGATCAAAATTTGTGACAGAATGGAAAATATATGAATGGGGGATATAGTAGTCGCCACTGAGAGGCGAGAGGTGGAAGTAAGATTGCGCAGTAGAACGGATTTATCATTGGCGTATTGCAACTACGGCGCAGCCCTCCCCTTTGCCACACTTGAGGCGACTGCTATACCTTTCTCTAAGTAGTTTTGAGAGAATCAACTATACTTTGATATATTATTTTTATACTTACTGTGCATCCTTCTTTTGAGCTTGTAAGTCCTGTTTATATTTTTGTTCTCCTTTCGTTTACTTATTAACGTTTTCGCGGAGGGAGAGTCTCTGTTCTGTTAACTGTGCTAATATGCTCTCCTTATTTTATACCTTTGTTAAATAAAAATAGAAATAATTTTAAGGATAAAATGTTATATGAACATCGTTCGTTTTGGGCAATAGTTAAAAAGTTACATGTTTTTCAAAAATTATAAGTATAAGTCAATCAGGCTATCATGAAACCAAAACTATGCTTTGCTAGTATGATACAGTATTCTGTCAGCTTCTGTTTCAAAATGGTTTTATATTTGTGTTATTATCATAAATGCCACCTCAAATATTGGTGCTAAACTGTTGCTGAAATCGTGGTGATAAATCGCATGCTAATTCTTCAATGCCCACACATGATTATTCTGGATATTATTTATGCCGTTCCTTGTAAAAAATGCTTCATCAGATTACAAAATGTTGGAAACAAAATTATTTTTGGCATGTTGATGAAGAAACGAGTTTCAGAATGCTACTCGATACTAAACGTCTCTAGGTTTTAAAGCTTATACATTTCGACAACGAAATGGATGCAAGATTTTTCGATTTATTGTACGTCACACAAAATTTTCGTACGATTATAATTGGCTTGTACGGCGAATAGCTTTCCGTGGAGCCGAGCTACATGGTTCTCTAAGTCCCCTAAATGATGCACTAAATACTGTATGGACAAGATGTTGTCTATTGGGAGACCTGCTTGTCGAGAATTTACATTACAATATCTATAAATAAAACGATTTCACACAAATACTATGACAGAATAGTGCATCATAATACTAAAGCATAGTTTTTGTTTCATGATAGCATGATTGAGTTTATGTTTCCAATTTTCAAAAACATTACATTTTGACTAAATTTTTAAAAACATTACATTTTAACTAAATTTTTAAAAACATTACATTTTAACTAGCATAAAAGGAAGGATGTTCATATAACATTTTTTTCTTAAAATTGCTTCTTCTTTCATCTGACATAGTTCGTCATAAAACTAATAAATCACTCGGTATATTCTTCGCAAACTTTACCTTTCCCACATTTCAATGCTTTTCTGGGACTTTACACTTAACAGCTATGTTTCACATACCTACAGCATTTCTGTCATATAAAATTGTTGTTATTTTTCCCTGATATGTCCTTGAATTGTAAAATTTCGTTTCTGTTACTTCTAGCCAATTTTGGCTATTCTCCTCCTAGGTGTGATTGATAATAAAGATACAACTGAAATTACAGTAACATTTATATTTAAAGATAATATTTAATAAAACATTAACACATTTATTGCAACATATACTAGTTTGAACATCCCCTTAACTTACCACTGGTTATCAAGTTGGTTGAAGTAGTCCACAAGGACGTCTTACAATTCCTCCTGACCCGAGTGGGTTTAATCTGGACTATACAGAGGATGTTGCAGGAGCTCCCAATTCTGCTGTATCAAGCAGTTTGGTTTGACTGTCGCTGTTAGTGGTTGTGGGCGGTTCAAGTAATTCACACAGTAGTAAGTCACTAGGCTCTTCACTATCCCAGAACATAGTAGTTCATTATTATGGACTGTTGTTTCGTCTCTGAGCTTTAATTTTTGATAATAATACTTCCTATGAAAAAATTTCCTTCCTCTTGGTATCGTATGTGATGTTGAAGTGAAGCATACATTCGATTTGTTTTTGTTCATCAAATAGCACTTTCTGCACGATCTTCCCTAATGGAACGGCAATTGTGCAGCCATCCATGTGTGAGGTGTTTGGTCTGCATCTCTCTTCGGATTACCATTCTGCTTCGTTCATCCATCTTCCATTTTTTACCCCAGATGCTGACTTCTCTCCTGTTTAAAATGTTCGGCCCATAAATCTGTCATTAATTTTGCTCTTATTAACAACTACTGATAACTCCACGCGCCTTACATTTCGAATATTCTGCTATTATACACTCCAAGTTTGTTTGCTTTTCGGAAGCGCCTTATATTAATTTTCATATTTTGTTATTTTAAGCAGTTTAAATCCAACAATATAAGATTTTTATGAATTTTTCTGTTTTATCACAATAATATAAAATCGAATTTTCATATTTATGAAATTTATTTGTTTCGGATTGGAAAATCTAAATGAAATATTCAAACTGACCTGGCCGTGGGAATGAACTACTCCTGCATTATTCTTTTTAAATAAGTAATTACTAAGATTTGGCAAACGAGTGCATGATAAGTTGTCATTAAGTAGTGTAAACTGAACTGACGCTGTGTCACTCCACCGCTTGTTTCCCACTTACGTGCCAGGCGCAAAATTAAAATTCGGAGTTGTGACAGCGCCAGCCCGGCTTACACTACTTATCATGCACTCGTTTGTCGAACCGTACTAATTACTGTTATTTATTACATAGAAAATACTGAGTCTTCAAATATGTTTGCAAGTCACGTGACCAAATAATATATGTAACAATATTGCACTGTGACTTTTACTGTTTTAGTAAAAATCCAAAATACTTTAATTTTATTTCGTTCATAACAAAATATGGTTTAACCTCTAAATAATTAAACAAAACATTTTCTAATAACTGCTTCAAGTAATATCAACTGGCGTGTGATGCAACCAATTCTACAGGAGTAACGTGACTTGCGAACAATATTGAATACACTGTATTACTACTTACTTTTTTTTTATAAAGGTTTTAATATCATGTTTTGTCTTTCAGATTTTGTTGTCAAAGGCGTGTAATAATTTTCTTTTATATCGATTGATCTTTGCTTTATTCAGTATACATTCATCTAAAGCAGGTATGGGCAACCTCCGGCCCGCGGGCCACATGCGGCCCTCGAGTAAGGTTTGTCCGGCCCGCTACTGAATTCTTTCGTTGCATATTACCACGGCCCGTCTAAACTTAATTCATAATGAATCATAAGGATACTACAAAAATGTATATTTTTCAAGATTACTCACAGCATAAAACTTCTACAAAAAAGGTTGCCCATGCCTGATCTAAAGCATTATAACTTAGGTCTTTTTATTTATTTTCCCCCTCCCTCTTTTTCATTTCTGCATTGCCAACCTCGTAAACCCAAACCACCCAAGAGTTAAGATATTTTCTTAGCACCCGGCCATCCTACCTTCCATCTCGCCCTCAAAATGGTAGTTTCGCAAATGCTAGTGCTTCCTCCTAATTATCGTATGACTCCGTGTAGCTACCGTAATGAAATCATCGTTTCTCAATTCCTCATCTTTGCGTTCGTTGGCATGTTATCTCGGCTGTTGCGGAGGCGGAAGCCGAGGCCGCTGTTCGTTTCGTCGTCACTGGGTTCACTGTTATACCATGCTGTTCTTGTGCCTTTTCTATACCATGTATGGGGCCTTTAGTCTTAGTTCTTCCCTACCATATTTTCCTTTAGCGGCTACGCATTGGGGGCACATACGTATATGATTTTTAACCTATGACTACATTTTGGGGAAGTGATTGGTCTCCTAAGTGTGTTTTCTACACTAAAATGTACATTCGTGATACTTGATGACAAAGCTTCCTCCCTCAGTTCGTATTCCTTAACCTAAGTTTCTTCCGCTACGGTCACATTTCCTATTTCCTATTCAGGGCGTCTACGTGTGCTAACCGCTTATCTTTTAATACCAGTTGTTAATTTGGCTTTTATTTCATCAAACGATTTCACTGTACTCCATGATATTACGAAGTGAAAATATTGCATTTCCCTTTCCATGAATGTGCCTTTTTCGAGTTTGATAATCTTGAACGTGGATAAGTATGTCGCATAGATAATACAGCGCTACTCGGTGCATTAATTTTAACCTTCCTATACTCACGTCAAAATGAAAGACGTATACTATACTATATAAATCGGTCTCACAGACCGTATGCGTGAGTATAGGAAGGTTAAGAAGAATGGTGCGTTCGTAATCCCAAATACCATCCTGTCGAATTCATCTGCCTCGTCGGGGGTTATAAATGCTGTTTTGTTTTTTGAGGCATCGGTTAATGGTAGTTGGAGATAACCATGCGTTAAATCTAGAACAGAATAGAGATTAGTTTTACGTAGGACTGCTAAATGATCGATATTGGGTATTGGAAAGTTCATTTGGACAGTCTGGCTGTTCAGTCTTCTGAAATCCACCATGAGTCGAGATTTGATTTTCTTCCTCACCAATAGTACTGGATTTGCCAATGGCGACGTGGTTTGTCTGACTATTCCTGCTTTCTTCCATTCTTTCACAATTTTTCTTATTTCTTCTTACATTTTGGTTCGCTTTTCTCCCATCTCCATCTCTATTAGGTCGTTGCATCTTAGTTCATTTATGCTGGTTGTAATACAATTCCGATAGTTGTTAAGTATGTATAGTAGTATGTTCCCGAACTTCGTCATCAGCTGTATCCTCTTCAACGCGGATTAGCTCTCGCATGATATTGCACTATACTTGTTCGATCGTTTAATTTATTTGATTTCTCTTTGACCACGGTCCTTTAAGTACGTTAACATTTTCATTTCCGAGATTCATCGTAGGTATTAGGAAATCCTTCCGCCCATCCACCAATAGAATACCTCTTTGTTTGCTGGAATTGCATGGCACTAGTAATTCTAATTTCTTGCTGTGGTGCTACTTGCAAATTTCTGAACGGATTTTCGTCACGATATTTAAATATTAATTGGTTGTCTATTAGGTATACAATGTGTGAATTCTGTATAATGGCCGCCCAATTATTATATCTACAACTGTATATCATCGGCTGAAATTTGGAATTTAACATGTGATTTGAAACTCTCCAGACCCAAACCCTTTTAATTTGTATTAATTTGTATAAAAGGTGGAGAAGTGTTTTTATTAAGTAGTTTAAATCGAATAAGTTGTCATTGATAAGTTATCATTGAATAATAAAATTCAGGGGAGTGGCAGCGTCAGTCAGATTTACACTACTTAAAGATAACACGTCATTTACCTTTTTAACAAATTCTAGTTAGCAATCATTACCTGTTTCATATATTTTAGAAGTGATCTTGCACTCTCGCTCCCAATTAAATGTATATTCGTTCCTGCATTGCAATTCCGTTGTGTGTGTCCGAATAACTTGCAGTTTCTATAAGTAATTTCCATTTTTTGTTCCAAGTAGTCCTTGGCAATATGTCTATATCTGTTGGAGCTGTAGCACTTCACCTCGCTCTTCCACGAGGGCGATTTGTAAAAACAGTTTCGTTTCCGCCTAGTGAGCAGAGTAGTAGGTATCGGCGCCATTGCAGCACGATGGTGTAATCTGGTGCAATATGAATTTGGCAGTGCTAGTTAGAGAATTGTTCGGACATTCTTTCGTTCCATTTTGATCGATTAAAATGGCTGCTGCAATTGAAAATCTCCTCGACTCGACGACTATGAACTGCGTGCGTGTTATCCGATTTCAATGTGTGGTGAACATGAAGGCTGCAGTACTTTTCTGATACGCTACGATGTTGAAGGTGGAGATTTCGTCAGCCATATAGTAACAGGTGATGAGACTTGGGTCATCTATGTCAACGTTGAGACGAAAAAACAGTCATTGCTGCGGGGTTGCCTTAACTCGCCCACTACGCCGTCAAACATTTTTGTGAGTAAAAGTCATGGTCACTCCCTTGAGGGACCACAATAAACGCTGAACTCGACTGCAAAACTCAATTAATGCACAGGTGGTAGAGTTCTATGAAGAGAACATTAAAAAAGTGGTTCATCGCTATGACAAATGTATCAATCTAAATGGCAACTATGTAGAAAAATAGCTGAAAATAATAGCTTTAAGTTGTATAAACCTCTTCGTGTATTGGTGTTTTCTAAATAACTAAGCGGAACTTACTTAACGAATCGCCCTAGTACAGTAGGCCTTCTCTGCTTCTCATGCCTAGAGTTGCTTTCTCGGTGCCTTTCGTTTCGTTACAGTGGCGTGCTATGTGTCCCACCTTTTTGCAGTTATGATATTTAAGCTCTTCTGCTCTATCTCCAGTTTCCAAAATCCTTTTTGTTCGCGTTAAGTGGGAAGATTCCATCACACAATGACCTCGGTCGCAGCCCTATTAGCACTTCTTCCTTAACATCTTACAACTCCATCCTTAATCCCGTAATCTTCTCATGAAAGTAGCTGTCAAATCCTTCATTCGTCCGTTTGATGCTATGACAGTCAGTGATGATTTTGAACTTGATCCTCCGCAAGTAAACATAAGCGCATACACGATTGTCAAGCGTTCTAGTTCACAACTATAATATTTAGATTCCGCATCTGTTGTACGCTTATTAAAATAACTTACAGGATAGGCATTAAGTTAATAATATAGCACCATATCCATTTCCGCTAGCGTCACAGTGTAGTTCCGTTTCGGCGTTCGGGAAGTGAATAAACAACACCGGAGAATCTAGCAAACTGTTCTTTTAACGTTTCCATAGCTTCAAGCTGCGACTCTGCAAATTCAAACTTAGCATTCTTTTTGAATAAGTCATATAATGACTTAGCGGTAACGGCAAAATATTTTATGAACCTTCGAAAATAACTGGCAAGACCGACCAAACTGTAATTGCTTTACATTCTCAGGTATTGGGAATTTGCTTACCGCAGACACGTTTATAGGATTCGGTTTAACGGCGTTTTCCTTAATCACGTAGCCTAGATTGTACATTATTTCGGACTGTACAAAACTGCATTTTTCCAATTTCAACTCTATTAGATTATCCACCAAAATTTGCAAAACTTCTTCTAAAATGTTTTATTTTTCTCATTATGTAATCGAAATACATTAAAACGTCTATCATCGTCTATCAAGAGTTTAAACAATTCGGCAATAAACCACGCAAAAATCGAAGGACTATTGCAAAATCCGGTAATTTTAAGTATTAAAATTGCCCTTGGGGTGTCACGAATGAGATGAATTTAGTTGAATCTTCCGTTAAGTTAATATGGAATGCATCCTTTAAGTCTAATTTAGTGAACCATTTTTTGCATTGCATGCTGTCGATCTGATCATTTATTGATAGAATCGGAAAACGGGTTTAATTGTTACCTTATTCAAATCGAACAATTTACACAAACGCTTTTCGCCATTTTTCCTACTTACCAACACAATCGGAGAGGAATAAGGAGACGAGTTCTTAAAGATTCCGCGTGTCAACAAAACTTGTACAATGTCATTAACTGCTTGTTTATCATTATGCGATAACCTACGTGGGCTATAGAAAAAGTTATTATGGTTTGACTGTAATTATCACAACGAACTCTATTGTCGGTTTATTCTTACATACGGACTTAATATAATGGGATTTAAACATACACTACCGTCCAAAAGTTTGGAAGCAGCAACGAATTATACAAAACGTCACAGATACAGTAAAATTCTATTGTGATTATTAATGAACTTATACAACATAAGTGACTATCGTCAAATAAAAGTAAATTTATTCAAACATAATACTATTTATGCATTTTTGGAAGCAATTTTTCAAGACAGTTCGCCTCAATTTGTTGCCATGCGTTCTGTAAATATTGCCATAGCTGTTGCGTGTTCTGAAGTTGTCGTTGTCTAGTCCTTCGATCAAGCTGATCCCATAAGAGGTCAATGGAGGATTAATCCGGACTTTGAGGAGGCCAAACCATTAATTTTAGTTTATTTCTTGCTGCTTTCTCCTCTAAAAAGTTTTTACAGATTTGAGCCATATGTTTGGAGTCATTGTTTTTGCTGGAACACAAACGGCTCACCAACAAGATGACTTCCACACGGAATAGCACGATTTTGCAAAATATTGAAATACTCTTCTTTCCGCATTGTACCAGTAATTTTCACCAAATCACCCGTAGTTGTTCCAGCAAAACAACCGCAAACCATAACACTACCACCTCTATGTTTGACGGACGGCACTAAACATTCCTCATTAGCTCTTTCCCCTGATCGTCGACGAACAAAAACTCTCCGTTTCGTACCAAATAACTCAAATTTGGATTCGTCGGTCTATAAGACTGCGTTCCATTCATTCAGTGACCAGTTTGCATGCTCTCTTGCCCAAGTTAATCGTTTCTGTTTATGCACATGTTAAAAAACGTTTTTGCAACCGATGCATCCCCTTAAACCTGCTGCCAATAATCGCCTCTTGATGGTGGTAACAGAAACATTTGTTCGTAGTTGTGTAATGTATTAACGCGCGATGCGATATCCGGTGCCGTTAGACGTCGATCTCGTTTTGAAGTTGTTACTATAAATCTAGCTTCAGCTCCAGAAGTCACCCGTGGTCGCCTACTTCGTGCACACCTTTCGGTGAAATCGCTAACCGTAAAGAAATTTCTCTCTCCGTATATCTTTCGTCGCGAAGACTCCAAGAGTACAACGTTGGTGTACAGTCAACTGTTGGTATTTTTACGCTCAGTACTTTACCAAATTGTTATAATTGCGTACTGAATTCAAAAAACTAATTCCGCACTGGAAAGCGATAAGACATTAAGGATTAATATCTTTACCATAGGTTGGTTGTCTAACGCCATCCCCTTTCTTTACAAGAAAGCTAGCGCGTCTCGTTACATACGTAGTCAGACATATATGCAGGCTTGCCCACATTTCTTTTGGTCTGGAGAACCTAAGGTTTCCATTTGACTGTGCGGGTACCATGCCTTCTGTATTCTGAGTTTCTTTACTAAATACGTTGTCCATATTCGTGGTTGACATTTGATTTGTAGTGTTTAGGGTAAGTGAGGTATGGGGTTGACATCCATCATTCTTTTGCACATTATACGGCATAAATTATATGCCAACGATTTCTCTTAAATCGGCCATAATCCGTTTCGATTACATACGGGCGCGGTTTCCGACGAACCTCTATAATTTTACCGTACTGTCGGATGTCAGTTACCCATACTGGGTCACCTACTCTGAAGGGTTGCATATCCTTGGATTTGTGTCTTACATTATAATTTTTTGCTTGTTTCTCTTTACTCCATGTATTCTTTCTTACCATGGAAGACTGGTGACTGACTGACTGACTACTGGCCCAGCATGAATTCAGAAACAATATCAGAAGTACTAGAATCGCGCACCTGTGTTAAATCTTATGTAGTTACAAAAGAAGCAAGCGTGATCGAAATTGAAACTTTTTCATCTTACACAAGGTTGCAAAGAGTGATGGCATATTGTTTGCGTTTTAGACGCAATTGCGGAGTTCCAAGGGAAGCACGTTTAGTAGGACCGTTATCACCAAAGGAATTATACGATTCAACACTGATTATAGTGAAGATGGTACAACAGCATTTCACACAGGACATCAAGGAATTAAGTACAGGTGGGAGAGTAAGTTTGAAATCAAAATTACTGGCAATTTCACCTTTTATTGCATGTAGGCGCATATATATCAAATGTGCACTTGCCATTTGAAACTAAACATCAACTATTACTGCCGGCAAAGCATCGCTTTACAGTTTTATTATTTCGTCACATGCACATTCGGTTAAAGCATGCCGGTGCTCAGCAATTATTGGCAACTATTCGCGACTCATTTTGGCCTTGCGCGGATGAAATATGGCCAGACAGATCGAGCATCAATGCATGCGTTGTTGCAGAGTGAACCCTGCAACTCAAATCCCAATTATGGGATCTTTATCACGATCACGAACCGTAATATCATTTCCTTTCGAGTATACTGGTGTTGACTATGCTGGTGCATTTTTATTAAAAACGCGAAGCGGGCGCGGCCCTAAGACAGTAAAATGCTACCTCTCTTTATTTGTTTGTTTTGCGTCAAAGGCAATTCATATAAAATTGGCAACTGACTTAACTTCAGAAGCTTTTCTGGCCGCATTAAGAAGGTTTGTTGCTCGTCGGAGAAGACAGAAGCAGATTCATTCTGACAATGGAACGAATCTTGTAGGTGCCAACAATACCTTAAAATCATTTTTGCGGGAGCTGGCGACAAGTAATGATGAAATAGAAAGAGAACTTCCTACTGAGGGTATTTCCTGGTCCCTTATACCTGCGCATTCACCAAATTTTGGGGGTCTGTGAAGTGAGAATAAAACGCGCGAAATTTCATTTGCTGCGTATAATGGAAAATGCTTCATTAACGTATGAGGAATTTAATACACTTGTGTGTCAAGTTGAAGCAATCCAGAATTCCCGACCTCTTTTCCTATTTACGATACTGGGTGGAATTTATTGTGTGATCGTTATGAAAATAGAGAACTCTTAGCAAAAATCACTTTCGCGAACTATTGAGTTACCAACGATTAAAAGAGAATCATCGCAACAATTACGTGCAATAGTCGATACGAATACTCAACATTTGCGGTCTTTAAAATCACTGGGTTTGTCTGTAGAAAACTGGGACGCTATCATAATTCACATGGTAACAAGCAAACTTGATTTAGTGTCGCAACGCGAATGGGAAACTACAAAATTTATAAGCGAATTCCCAACTTTATAGGAAGCGTTTCTTATTGGAAAAAGGCAACCATACTGGACAATATCAATATGTATGTTCAGGTGAATAAGGATTCCAAAATCTCGCGTGATTTTAGTAAATACAAAAAATAAGTCGTTTTATTCTACCAATATCGAGTGCTACAATTGTAAAGATGCTCACACAATCTATGGATGCAAAGATTTCATTTCGTTGTCTGTCAATAACAAAATCAATAAAGCCAGGGAGTTGAAATTATGTCAGAATTGTTTACGGCCTGGCCACATGGCAAAACAATGCAATTCCAGTAAATGTAGGCGGTGTCGAGGTAAGCATAAAACATTGCTTCATACAGAGTAAAAAAAAACGGGGCTTTAGACACCGGACAACCATCTAGTTCAAACGCGATTACTTCGAGAAACACTGTTCAGTTGAATCAAACACTTTCATCTACGGCTATAATAAATATATAGGACGAACAAAATAGTATTCACAAGGGAAGAGTTTTGTTTGACTCTGGGTCGCAGAGTAATTTTATCACTGAATATCTAGTGAACCGATTAAAACAGAACTACTCCAATAAAAATGTCTGTCAGTAGAATCGCGAAGTGTATCACGAATATAAAGAGTAAATGCAGGGTTAAATGCAAATCGCAAAATAGTCAATATACATCTGACATCGATTGCCTGATTGTGCCAGAAATCAGTGAATGCTTACAACAGGTTGGGTTTGACAAATCTTCATGGGACATCGTATCTAATATTCAGTTGGCAGATCCTAATCTTGGAACTTCTAGTTCAGTTGATATTTTTCTGGGTGCAAATATATTTTGGGAACTATTGCAGGTGGGACGCATTCATTTGGGTCCTAATAAACTTATCATGCAAAGAACAAAATTAGGCTGGATTTTAAGTGGCTCGATTGGGAATATATCTAATTATATCAAAACAAACTGCCACTTTAACGAGAATTTAGAATCCAGGAACAACTGGCCAAATTTTGGAAGATTGAAGAATGTCCAACAAGTAAACCATGGTCAGATGAGGAACGTAAATGAGAAACACATTTTGTAGACAATCTTTAACGTGAGTCTGCAGGGAGATTCGTGGTTTCAATCCCACTCAAGAATTCGGTAGAGGAGTTGCGTGACTCCAAAACAAGAGCTCTTAAGCGCTTCTATGCACTTGAACGCAGATTGCATAATAATCCACAATTGAAACAAGATTATTGTAAATTCATGCGTGAATATGAAGATCTAGGACACATGTCCAGAGTTGATCTAGAGGATGACAATATATCTTATTTCTTGCCACACCGCGGCCTAGTCAATGAAGCCAGCCTAACTACGAAGTTAAGACTAGTTTTTGATGGTTCCCATCCAAGCAGTTTAGGTCTATCATTGAATAACTTACAAATGGTGGGACCTACGATTCAGCGTGATCTTCTATCAATTCTACTACGGTTTCGACAGCATTCTATACCTATTTCTGCCGATATCGAGAAAATGTACAGACAAGTCCTAATAAACCCAAAGGATCGATCGCTACAAAGAATTATTTGGAGAGCTGAACCTTCTGATCCAATTTCTGTGTATCAATTAAATACTGTCACCTATAGCACTGCGGCAGCGGCATTTCTTTCTATTAGATGTCTCCATCAGCTGGCAACAGAATCGGCAAGAGTTTCCTATTGCCTCTGAAATAATCATGTCCGACTTTTACGCTACCTTTCGCTATTTGCAATACATATCAAACAAAAGTTAAGACAAATATATAACTGTTTTATGAGTACTAAAGGATAGCGACAATAGTTTGCCTTAGTTCTTGTTTTCCAGAAACAACCCCCACCCCCTATTTTTTAAAATTTTAAAATTTTTGTTTGCTGGAAAAATACATAATGTTATGCAGAATTCACCCATATATATTAAACATGCTATAATATAACTCAATTAAAAAAAAAAACAATAACAGACGAATTAAGTAGGTATACCTAGGTATGTATGTATATATGTAAATAATATTACTTATTGTTATTGATGTGAACAAATCGTAAGTATCTATCTAACTGCGCAAATTAATACTACGAATACGTTTCACAATTTGGCTGTCGACAAGTGTTTCTTGAAGTCATGAGAACGTTGCTAATGTTCAAATTGAAGTAAACAACTAATGAAAATGAAGAAAATGAAATTGCTACCTAATAACAATTTTAATGTCAATAATAATATTTATAAGTTTTACGTGTATAGGTGTAGTCTCGATTATCCAAATAGGTTGGGACCTGGACCTAGGTTCCCCCTCAGATAATCCGAAGAAAGGCAACAATAAATAACAGGTTACTCTGCATAGCTATTGTATAAATGGTAATGTGTAGAAATGTTGAAAACAAAGAAATTGCTTACACCACGTACAACAAAGAAATGCCGGTTTGCCACAAATACCGCATAGTGGTGTACTTTGTAAATCCTTCGGGAAGCAGAATCGTACAGGATTCTCAAACATCTGTGGCCGATCTTCGATGTATCCACTTTTATACCACGCATACTTAAATAGATTGAAGAACCTCGGCGATGATAATTGATTATGTGTCAAAGATTGTAACTGAATAATAGTGTTTCTTTGATGTAGAGTTAAATCGTGTCCCATAAGCAGTACGTCACCTGAAAAAGTCCTAACAAAATTTTTCCATATTCTAAAACCGTACACGTCTAGAAGCTGTACCATTGAAGTTGTCTTCTTAGGTATTGCAAAAATATCGACTTTTTTGTTCGTTGGTACTAAATTGCTCATTTCTTCAGGACAATGCCCACTCCACGAATCCAATAACAAGACACATTCAGCGTTAGTATTTGGTGAGAAAACATTTGTAAAGCAATCTTTAAAATGCTGCGAGGTCAGTTTCCCTGATGTTGATGCAGATGTATAGGTACACGTTAATAGGCTAAAAAGTGTTTTTTGTACGTTCGGTCGAAATTGACCTGTTGTTTCTTTTAACACAAGAAAGAGGGAGAATAATAGTCGTCCATTTGATGAAATTGTTGGCATGATTGTTGTCATATATATAACCTAGCATGTAAGATGTAAGCATGCGCATAGCACGAGGTAAAATGTAAGCATGCGCATAGCACCAAATAAAGATAATTATTATGTAAGATCCTTACACCGAAAGGTAAAGGTAAGGGTAAAAAGTAAATTATAATGAGACGAAATAACCGAAGAGGGAAGCGGAAAAATTATATAAGTATATACATATACGTTTATACATATTGAAGGAAGCGAGAATCATGGCGAATGAACGAGAACAGTTCCGGGTTATCGGGCAGCTAAGGGAATTCCATTTGCAATCATCGGAATGGTTGGTGTACAAGGCCCGCTTAAATAATTATTTCATAGCAAACAACGTAAATGCAGAGACAAGAAGGAAAGTCATAATGTTAAATATGTTGGATGAGGAGGCGTATAAATCAATTTTTAATTTATGTAGTCCCAAAAAACCAGAAGATATGGAATACGATTCCTTAATGTCAACCTTCGATAAGCATTTTATTCCAAAGACGTCTATATTTGCCGAACGTATAAAATTTTATGAAGCGAGGAAGATAAAAACGGAATCGGTAAAAGACTGGACAGCCAGGATTCGCAGTTTTCTGGTATCCTGCGAACTCAAATCAGAATTGGAAGTAGTATTGCGGGATAAGTTAATATGTGGTTTTGATAAGGGGTCAGTGCTGGAGCACCTGCTGGAAGAAATAATTACAGCAACATTAGAAGAGGTCATTGGCATTGCCGAAGCTAGAACAGTAGCTCATTAGCAGCACTCGTCATCGTCAGGGATAAACCTAGAGATGGTGAATCAAGTTTGTCAAGAAAAGGACAGATCATCGAAGCCATTAACATCAGGTCTGCAACAGAGAAGGGAGGAAACGCACAATCAGTCTTGCAGGATTTGTGGAAAATTTAACCATAGTACAGATAAGTGTTCTTTTTTTTAAATAAGACGTGCTTCAGATGCAACACGAAAGGTCACATTGCTTTAAATGGTAAAGAAAAAAATAACAATACCAGACATAATTTTTTACAAGTAAATTAAAGTAGCAGTAACGATTCTGAGGATGATATGAAGTTATTTTCACTAGAACAGCACGGTGAAAGAAACAGATCCCTTTGTTATTAATGTAAAAGCAGAAAAATAGATTTCCAAGTTAATTCAGGAGCTGGTACTTTATGTATATCATTGAAAATGTATAAAGAAAATTTTAGCAAGTTAAAATTATGAGAAACAAATAAGAGATTTATTTGCTATAATAACCAAATGGTATATCCAGCTAGATATAGTAAAACTAAAGTTTTATATAAAATTCAATTAGAGCGTTTAAACATTTTTGTCATTAACAAAGGTAGACCGCCAATTGTAGGTCGCGATTTTCTAAAACTGTTTAATATTGGGTTGTCGGAAAGGGTTAGCTCATATTAGGCTGAAAGATAATGCCCCATGAAAATTTTGTGAAGCTAGGACAATTCCGTATGCATTGCGCGAGAAGGTGGAAGAGGAAATTAATAGATTGCTATCCTTAGGTGTAATTAGTCGTGGAATATAGTGAATGGGCCGCGCCGGTGGTGCCGGTGCTAAAAATAGACAATTCGGTACGTCTGTGTGGGAATTTTAAGGTTACATTAAATCAAGTGATGGAAGTCGATCAGTACCTACTTCCTAAAATTGAGGACTTGTTCAGTCGCCTACAGGGTGGAGTCCAATTCACGAAGTTGGACCTATTTCAGGCTTATCAACATGTTTGCGTGGATAACGAATCACAAAGGGTTATTTAGATATAATCGTCTTTGCTTTGGTATTGTGTGCGCACCAGCTAAATTCCAAAAGATTATGGAATCTTTATTAGAGTAGTAGTATTTTTGGACGACATCCTAATTACAGGTGTGGATACGAATCAACATTTTCAAAGATTGAAATTGGTGTTATGTATTTTAAAAGAAGCCGGCTTTACACTGGCGAAAGGGAAATGTAGTTTTTTTTTCAAGATAAAATCGAATATTTAGGATACATTATCGATAGAGACGGGTTACACACGAATAAGGAAAAAACACGAGCCATTGATCAAGCTCCTATTCCCACAAATGTTTAAAATCGTTTTTAGGTATGGTAAATTATTACGGGAAATTTGTGAAAAATCTATCAACGATGTTAGATCCACTATATGAATTATTAAAGGAGGGACTAAAATTGTATTGGTCACAGAAATGTGGTCAAGCATTTAGGAAGATTCAGTCTATTTTGATGTCAGAAGAGATGCTAGTATCGATCCTTCATTGGATTTAAAGTTAAACGTGGATGCTAGTGACCACGGTATTGGAGCAGTGTTAAGCGACGTCATGCCAGATGGCAGAGAAAGACCAATCGCGCACGCATCACGATCCTTGGCTACAAACGAAAGGAAGTACTCGCAAATCGAAAAGGAAGGACTGAATATCATTTACGGAAAATTTAAATTAGTAACAGATCACAAACCATTAGTGATGATTTTCGGAGAGAATAAAAATACTCCCCAGTTTTCAGCCAATCGATTGAGAAGATGAGCGGTAACATTGTCGAATCATCAGTATGAGATAGAATTTGTTCGCTCAAATCAAAATTATGCAGATAGTTTGTCGAGATTACCACTAGAAGGAAGCAAAGGTTTCGAAGCAGATCAACAGCTGGATTATTGTTTTTCTTTAACAATGCAACAGAAATTGGATTGAATTTTGAGGCTATTGAGGCAACGCTAAATTCGAAGTTATTCGACACAATTAAAGATCTTATCAATAACAGGTGGCCAGCAAAGGTGGTTCCAGATGATAACTTGGTTAGGTTTTTTCCAAAAAGACACGAATTGGTGATTTCAAAGGACTGTGTATTTTGGAATCATCGCGTAGTAATTCCGGAAGAACTAAGATCACTACTGAAAGAGTTACATGTAATACATTTAGGGGTTGTAAAAATAAAAAGTTTAGCGAAGGAGTATTTTTGGTGGCTGGGCTTAGACGCAGACGTAGAGAAAATTGTTAAAGGGTGCACCGCATGTCAAACGCACAATAGTAGTCCACCTAAAATTTCACTTCGCCCATGGAAGGATCCTGAGGCTCCGTGGGAAAGATTACATATCGATTTTCTAGGTGCCTTCAGAAACAAATTATTTATGGTAATAGTGGATGCTTACACGAAGTGGGTAGAAGTAGATGTGATGGCGACGACAAACTCCAGAGTTATCGTTAATGTGCTGAGAAGTGTATTTGCACGGTTTGGTATTCCTAAAACGGTGGTTTCGGATAACACTACGTACTTCACATCGTCGGAATTTACAGAATTTTTACGTAAAATAGCGTCAAATTTATTACTAGCCGGCCTACAATCCGGCATCAAACGGCCAAGCCGAAAATGCAGTTAAATTAATTAAAAATAATTTAAAGAAGACATTGCATAATATAGATAGCTCAGAAATAAATTTAGCTCTCGCTAGGTACCTTGTTGATTATAGAAATTGCCCACACAGCATCAGCGGCGCAGCTCCGTCATTGTTAATGTTTGGCCATCCATTAAGAACAAGATTTGATATTTTATTACCAAATAAGAATATAGGTATAGAAAGTAAAGCTCAAAATAAGCAAAAGCGCTGTTATAAACGTCGAGAAAATGTAATTTTTGAAATTGGTGAAAATGTATATGTAAAAGATTACAGAAATTTAGATAAAATAATTTTCAGCAAGGGAATTATTTGTAAACGCTTGGGTAAGTGTAATTATTTAGTACAAATAGTTGGTTCGGATCTAGTTTGGAACCGTCATGCGAGCAAATTAAAAAGGGATACCCCCTTGCATATGCCCACAGAAGGGCAAAAATCAGTACAAAATATGATAGCGGGTACGGACACAGTACAGCAACAAAGTTCGATGGCTGAAACAAGGAATCTGGTACCAAATAGTTACAGTAGACCTAAGAGAGTCATTAGGAAACCAATTCGCTACTAAATAGATTTGGACGCTTGATGTGTATGTAAGTACTTTTTCTAATGTTTTTTCTTTATTTCTCTCTTTAGGATAAATAATTCTGTTAAGACGAAAAATTTGAATTTCCCGCCTGTAAAACAACCACCATAGTTGGTAACACTGACTAGTGTTATTTATTCAACAAAAAAACTAGAAATACATTTTCATCGAAAAGGGTGAGAGACAATAAAAGAACAATAGATGGTTACCATCACGTGTTACAAGTGTCGTTTTATTTAATTACAAGTACACAAAATACAGAAACAAGAAATACAGTCCACAACATAGTTTTGATCCATTTTCGAGTCGGATTGCAGTGATATTTTAAGATTAAAAAAAGAAACAAGAAAACGTTCTGCAAACAAGAAAAGCGGCGCACGTGTTATCGAAGAAAACCGGATGAGTTCCACAATTACGAGCTCCCGACGATTAACAAGAAACAAGTAAGATCGACTGAAAGTGAGTCCACTCTATTATTCCTATAACCATAACCTAGTTCAGATTTTACATTACCTACTTGCTTCCCGTTTGTATTTGATTCGATTTGTACAAAATGACGGATTTAATTCAATTAAAATGGCGACGAGGCCAAATCAAAGCAAGTCTTACACGATGTAAAAGCTATTACGATTCAATAAACAAAGAGAATGTAGATAATAAAATATATTTCCAGTTAAAAATACGTTTAGATAAATTAAACCCCTTATTAGATAATTTTAATGTAGTTCAAGAAGGCATAGACGAACTGCTTGAAAATATCGCCGAACAAGCGGGCGAACGCAACAATATGCGTTCAAAAGAAATCGCAAGCTAGATGAAATATCACAAGTGAATTCAGACATTACTGAGTCTGATAACAATCTACCTAATTCAAATAATGTTGCTCAGTCTTTCAGTATTAATCCTGTTCAGGTTTAATTGCCGATTATTCAATTACCGACGTTTAACGGGGAATATACGAAATGGGTAGAATTTAACCCTTTGCACTCCGCTGTCCCCTCTCATGGGCCATCGTAATTCTAGCATATCACTCGGATGTCCCCTCTTATGGGACATTAAAGTTTATGAGTGTTTACGGGGAATTAAGTTATTTCAGCGCAACTTTTTGAGACATGCACGTTTCCCTGAAGTCTTCTCTTGAAATGGCACAAGAAATCCCTAGATATTCCCGATGTGGGACAAAGAAAGCGGGATTACATTGTTTGTTGTGACAGGAAAACACCTGATGGCAGCCGTTAAACAACTTATTATTGTCAAACGTATACAAATCAGCCTGCAATGCATATCACACTGTACAAAATTATAAAAAAATATAATATTGATTTGTTTGCAAAGATACATTCCTCGATGTCAACTAATCCATATAAGTCCAATATCATTATAATACGTTACTTGGTTCCAAAAATATACTAGATAATACCAGGATCTCTAAATGCACGTTTCTGCCACAAAGTAGCGCTGAGTAGCTGATAGCCAACGTCCAGAATGATTCGGAGTGCAAAGGGTTAAGGATAGGTTTGAGGCATTGGTGGGTAATAGCACGATCCTGTCGGATGTGTAGAAAATGCACCATTTACTTTCGTGTTAAGCAAGGCTTTAGAAACAAGGCTAGGTATAAGAACAATTAATTAATAATCAGCACGCAAGTGCAAGGTATTTTAAATTATCCGAGTTTTATGAAGGAATCATCTAAAGATCTTCGCAATTTTTATAATTCAGTTAAGAATAATTTAGAAGCTTTAAGATCTTTGGGTGAACCCGTTGACCAATGGAACACTTTATTAATCAACATACTAGCAGATAAGGTAGATAATGCTACTAAATTTGAATGGGAGCTTTATTGCACCAAACAATCCGCGAACGATGATACTGAGAATAAACGCCCTACAATTAGTGATCTATTTACATTACTAAAAGTACGGTGTGACTTGCTAGAAAAATTGGAGCTTAGGAAATCACATACAATAAATAAACAAGAAAAATCTAAATTTTAATCGAAAACCAAGTCACATTCCACTGCGTACGCGACCGTAAATATAATAAATTGTTTCTATTGTAAGAAAAATCACACTATCTATAAAAGCGAACAATTTTTAGCACTTTCCCCTACTGCTAGATGTGAGGAAGCGAGGAAATTGCGGCTGTGTCTTAATTGTTTAAGAACGAACCATGCTACTTCTAAGTGCAAATCATCCACTTGTAGGAAATGTAAAAAATCTCATAATACCTTTTTACATTTTGACTCTCAATCAAACAGCAAGCAAAGGCAAACAAGTAGTGACAACGAAGAATCAAACACTACTAACAGTCTTACGAATCACACTGTAGATCAAGTATGCTATGTAGTTGCAAGTCAAACTCTTTTAGCAACTGTAGTTGTTTTAGTTGAGGATACAAGAGGAGAACTACATTGGTGCCGCGCTTTGTTAGACAATGGCTCAATGAGTAATTTCGCGTCCGAGAAACTATGTCAAAAACTGGTCAAATTGACTTGTTGCTAGATTCTTCAATATTTTGGAGCGTTTTACGAACCAGGCAACGACAATTATCTAACCATTTGTCATTACAAGATACAGCGTTTGGTTATATAGTAATAGGCACGATGAATACAATTTGTCACAATCTTAAATCATCTAGTTACTGCTCTACAACAAGATTAGAACAACGACTTACAAAGTTTTGGGAAATAGAGGAGATTAATCCTAAAATTTCGTTATCAGAGTCAGAGCGGTACTGTGAACAACATTTTCAAGATACGACTACCAAAAATGTTGAAGGCAGATTTGTAGTAAGCATGCCATTTAAAGAGCAATATAGAGATCTAGGCCATTCGAGAGACTTCGCGTTGGTACGATTTAATTCACAAGAACAGCGATTAGCAAAACGTCCTGATTTATACAAAGAATATGTGAGATTCATGCAGGAATATATTTCACTAGGTCATATGGTTGAAATTGTTGAAAATGATAACCGCGAAGAATTAAACTATTACATGCCGCATCATTCAGTCATTAAGGAATCAAGTGCGACAACTACGCTGCGCATAGTTTTTGACGCATCCTTAAAAACGGATAGCGAACTTTCATTAAACGATGTTCAGCACATTGGCCCGACAATTCAGAATAATTTGCTATCAATAATTATGCGATTCAGAATGTACAAGTTCGTTATGACAGCCGATATTGGTAAAATATACCGCATGATTTTAGTTAAATCAGATCACTATCGTTTCCAAAGAATTTTGTGGCGTGAAACCCCCAATGATCGTTTAAAGTAGGTATGGGCAACTTTTGATATGTTGTGGACCAAACTTTTGTGTGCAAATACGTTCGCGGGCCGCGTTTAAAAATAGTACATTTAAAAGTAGTGTTGATAATTTTTTGCGATAGATATCAGACATGAAATAATACGACAATGTTATTATAATATCAATTTATGAAAATAACAAAATGAAATAATAACATTATAATTAAATCGTTAAATTTGGAATTGTTACAAACTACGAAAGTTAAATAGCGATACCGACATCAATGAGACACTTGAGCTTGAACTTGGAAAACTAATCCATCGATGTTTGGATTAATTCCACTGACACAAAGACGTAAAGAATTTTCCAAATTATCGTCAGTCAGCCTTGTACGATATTTCGATTTATTAACTTTCATCAGTGAGAAGAACAGTTCGCATTTATAAGTACTGCCAAACGCACAAATCAATCTTCTTGCGAATTTTCTAAGCTGCGGAAAATGGTCTTCTTCGAGGTATTTTTTGTAGAAATCACACAACTCAACGTCTTCAAATTTAGATTTTAGGAGTGAATTTTCTTGAATCTCGATCAACTCCATTTGCAAGTGTATTGGAGCATTTTGTACATTACTTTTTGTTGGAGTAGCAAATAAATTGAAACAGTCTTCCATGTTTCTGAAATCGCTAAATATGTTCGAAAATTGCTCCGACAGTACCTTGAGTTCTTCAGCATATTGAGCATAAGCAATATTCTCATACGCAGAGAGCGTGGTGAAATGGTAACTGTTTCCAGACAGCATCTGTGTCTCCCACAAGCGGATTTTATTCTGAAACGCTTTCAAATGGCTGTACAAATCATTAACTAACTGTCCTTGTTTTTGAAGTTTCAATTTTAAATCATTCAAATAGCCAGTAAGGTCGACGAGGAATGCTAAGTCACATATCCATTTTGGGTCACTCAATTCAGATAGCGGTTTATCTTTTATTTGCATAAAGTCTTTTATCTCATTTATAAGCTCGTAAAACCGTTTCAGCATTTTCCCTTTGCTTAGCCATCTGACTTCAGAATAATGTCATATTCGGCTGATATTTCATCCAAAAACGCCTTGAATTGACGATGGTTAAGCCCTCGGGATCAAATAAAATTGATGGTTTTTACTACAACATTCATAACATTCTGGAGTCGAATGGACTTAGAACACAAGTTCTGTTGGTGGATAACGCAGTGAAGGACTATCAAATCATCTTTTTGCACATTTAATTCAGTTGCGTTTTCGTTCAAAATTCCGATGAAACCTTTACGTAAGCCGACCATAGAAGGTGCACCATCTGTGCATACTCCAACTAATTTTGACCATGGCAAGGCAAAACTTGTAAATACCTCTTGAACTTCATTAAAAATGTCCTCTCCTGTAGCGGTTCCTTTTAGCGGCTGTAAAGCAAGTAATTCCTCAGTAACAGTGAACTCTTTATCAACACCTCGAATAAATATAGCCAGTTGAGCTGTGTCCGACAAATCGGTGCTCTCGTCTAATGCTATGGAAAATGATTCAAAACCAGCCATACGGTCAGTCAATGTTGTTTTTATATCATTAACCATCATTTCTATACGTCGGACAACAGTTCGTCTTGACAAACTAATTTTTTCAAATTCATTTTTCTTTTCAGGACACAAAACACTGCAAACTTCTAACATACACTCCTTGATAAGTTCGCCTTCGGAAAATGGTTTTAATGACTTTGCCAATTTTGAACTAACTATAAAACTAGCTTTCGCAACACTATCAAGTAGTGTTCTTTGTTTATGAAACATTTGCTGCTGCTTTTCCAAATTTGCAGTAAGCTTCTGGATTTTGTCTTTTCTTATTTGTCCTGTCAGTGAGTGCAGCGCAGGATGCTTAGTTGAGTAATGCCTCTTTATATTGAATTCTTTCATCACTGAAATGGATTCATTACACAGCAAACAAATAGGCTTACCATTGTGCAAGATAAAAAGAATTCTTCAGTCCATTTTTCTTGAAACTGGTGACCCTCTGCATCTACTTTTCGTTTCTTTCCACCAGACATCATTTTCGTATACAAAATATAATTAGAAAGCACCCAAGATGCACACAAAGTGACAAAGCTAATTGACGGCACTAGCAATTCGCTAGGATATCGCTCGTCGAAGTTATCACCTCGGTAGCTCAAGTAGAACTGAACTAAAGTTCGGGCCATCCACCATCCACCCGCTTATATAGGCAAAATGAAGGAATGATCTAGAATCGTCTAGTGTAGAACAGTTGAGAAGAAATAATCTTTTGTTGCGCCGCCAGTGAGGCGGCAAACATCGAAGGCTTTGATGTTTGCCGCCTCACTTTTTGATGATCGCCGACACTCGGCTTGCTCGCTTACTTGATTCCGTGAGTTTGAGTAAGTAGTGTAATTTTAATTTTTTTTTTTAAATTAGGTTTTTCAAAATGTCTCGCGGGCCGGATCAAATCATACAGCGGGCCTGCTGTTGCCCACCGTGGGTTTAAAGTGTTACGAACTTAAAACGGTTATTTATGGCACTGCTTCGGCACCGTATTTAGCAGTTCGTTGCTTACACCAACTAGCACTAGAAAATGTTAAGAATAAACCAGCGGCTAGCGAAGCTATTAAAAATAACTTTTATGTCGATAACCTTTTGTACGGGTCTGATTCGAAATCTGAGTTAGTTCAAATTCAGAAGGATGTCTCTACAATTCTTGCTTCAACAGGCCTACAATTATCAAAATGGCTAGTCAATAATAAGGAATTATACCATGAATTTCAATTAAACGCTGACTTCGATAGCAGTATTATAAATCTCGGGGAACACGAAGCAAACAAAACGTTAGGTATATGCTGGAATCCTACGGTTGATACTATTGAATATTCGGTTGAATTTATTTCAAACACAACTAGTCAACGAATAACGAAACGGTTGGTATTATCAGAGATATCACAAATATTTGATCCATTAGGTCTACTAGGACCAATCATCATGACTTCTAAATTGCTAATACAAGCATTATGGCAAGCTAAAATTTCTTGGGATGATCAAATTCCCCAAACTTTGGAAGATCAATGGAGCAAATTTCGCGAAGACTTACAAGAAGTCAAGGGATTAAGGATCCCTAGATATGTTACCTTCCATAATTCTGTGCGTACAGAACTTCATGGATTTGGAGATGCGAGCGAAAGAGCTTATGGCGATTGTGTCCGTTCCATATCAGACAACGAAATACACACTCAGTTATTATGCGCCAAAGGTAAGGTTACACTTATAAAACAAGTCAGTTTGCCACGATTAGAACTTTGCAGTGCACTCCTTTTAGCCCAGCTGGTTGACAAGGTACGTAAATCACTGAACGTTGTATCTGATAAAGAATATTTCTGGTCAGATTCAACGATTACGCTGTCTTGGATACGAGCACCGGCAAATCGTTGGAAAACGTTTGTTGCAAATCGAGTTGGCGAAATCCAACAACTTACGAAACCTCAAGACTGGAATCATGTTGTTTCAGAGGAAAATCCAGCCGATTTGATCTCACGGGGGCGTCAGTGCAACGGCTTAAAGAGAGTACACTCTGGTGGTCAGGTCTATCATGGCTAACGCATCACACCTTACCAATTTCAAAGGATAATACAGAAATTGATTGTAATGTAAAACTTGAAGAGCGATTAGTAACATATGTCACGGTTAACAAGTTCGATATTTTTAACCAGTTCTCAAACTTAACCAAATTGCAGCGAGTATTTGGTTATTGTTTACGTTTCGTCAACAATTGTAAGCTAAAGGAAGACGCTAGATGTGTGATGACACTGAGTGTTGGCGAATTACAAGATTCGTTAAACTCATTGATTCGTTTAGCACAAACCGAAGCTTTTCCTCTGGAATACAAATGTTTATCTAAGTGTAAAGAGATCAGCTTAAAGAGTAACTTGCTATGTCTGAACCCATATTTTGAAAATGGCTTGATTCGCGTTGGCGTCAGGCTACAAAATAGGGCTTGCAATTTTAGTAGAAAACATCCAATCATTTTGCCAAAGGGGCATAAACTCACGTCCTTAATATTTAATCATGAATATCATCGGTTGGGACATTGTGGTCCCACAATGTTACTTTCTTCAATTAGAGAACGATATTGGCCCATATCTGTTCGCAACAGTGCTAGGTTTACGGTTCGAAATTGTATCGTTTGTTTTCGCGTCAAACCGAGATCTATCGATTATCTTATGGGTAACTTACCCGAGGCTCGAGTAAATAGATACATACCATTTTTTAATACAGGCGTTGATTATGCTGGTCCCTTCACGCTAAAGGACAGAAGTACGAGAAATGCCAAACTTATCAAAGGATATATTTGTCTTTTTGCTTGTTTAGCGACTAAGGCCGTGCATCTGGAGGCGCTTTCCAATTTAACAACTCAATGTTTTTAGCAACATTAAAGCGTTTTATCAGCAGACGCGGAAAACCACTGAATATTTATTCATGTAATGGCAAAAATTTCGTAGGCGCTGATATTGAAATTAAAAGGTTTTTAATAATTCAAAATTCTAACATATATGACTTTTTGGCGAAAGATAAAATAACATGGCACTTTATTCCTGCGCGTTCGCCCAATTTTGGTGGTATCTGGGAAGCAGGTATAAAGAGTGTTAAACATCGCCTAAAACGAGTTGTTGGCAATGCTCATTTAAATTTTGAAGAATTTGCGACTATTTTGACGCAAATCGAGTCTATTTTAAATTCTAGACCGCTTTGTCCTCTTTCTTCCGACCCTGATAACCTCGATCCTCTCACCCCCGGACACTTTCTCATTGGCAAAAGTTTATTCAGTCTACCAGAACCAGAGTACACGAAGACCCCAGAAAACCGTTTAAAGCGATACCAAAGGCTGCAGCAAATAATCCAGAAATTCTGGTCCCGATGGTACAAAGAATACCTGAGCGAATTGCAGACAAGAGTTAAGTGGAAGAAAGACTCCAAGAACTCCCTTGCAGTTGGATCCATCGTTCTTCTCAAGGATGAAAATCTACCTCCGATGAGATGGCGGCTAGGTAGAATTCTAGAATTGCGCCCAGGAAGTGATGGCATCGTCCGAGTTGTTCGTCTGAAGGTAATGGATGGTATCGTCGACAGAAGTGTCGGCAAGATATGTCCTTTACCAAGTGTCATAGACAATGATTAATTATTTTTACTATGTTCACGTTTTAACAATATTTTGTATATTCTATATGCTAGTGTTTGAAATTTTGTACATATTTCAAGGCCGCCGGGATGTTAAGGCGTTATGTCGATTATTGAAAAATTTGAATTTCCCGCCTGTAAAACAACCACCATAGTTGGTAACACTGACTAGTGTTATTTATTCAACAAAAAAAAAAAAACTAGAAATATATTTTCATCGAAAAGGGTGAGAGACAATAAAAGAACAATAAATGGTTACCATCACCTGTTACAAGTGTCGTTTTAATTAATAACAAGTGCACAAAATACAGAAACAAGAAATACAGTCCACAACAAATTCTATATATTAAGGAGTCTTGTATTTTTTTAACCTTCCTATACTCACGTCAAAATGAAAGACGTATACTATACTATATAAGTCGGTCTCACACACCGTATGCATGAGTATAGGAAGGTTAAGAGGAGTATTGTCATATATAACCTAGCATGTAAGATGTAAGCATGCGCATAGCACAAAATAAAGATCATTATTATGTAAGACATCACAATTGTGTAACTATGTGTAATAGATGATAATGATCACACGACCGCTTCCACTGTTTTTGTTCCAATGGCGGACAAGCTTCGACCGGAATGTATCTCTAAATTAAAACCACTCTCGTCTGCATTGTAAACGTTGTCTTGTCCAACAACGCTAATTTTAAGTTTAATCTCATTAACAAATCGCTCGGCTGTGGATCATAATTCGTCAACATCGCTATGTTGACGAATTACGACGAAAACACTATGTGTGATAAACTTTGTTATTTTACGAGAAACAATTCTCTGTACTTTTTTGAAATGTCATCCACCAATGTCTAGCTAATGTCTAATGAATGATACTCTATTTCATCTTTTGCCTGTAGCGCCCATCTGCGAAGATTTATATCGTGGATAACATTTCCGCTGTTTAGTGCTTCCTTAAATCTTATCAGAACATATTCTGTAACGTATGTACTTTTCTCCTTGTTGGTGCCACTCCGATCAACACTTGCTTGTCATCTCTGAAGTTGCCTACTTGATTTTATCTGGAACAAATGGACGCCAAAGATACAAATGCTATTATTAGTATTGATGTATAAAACTGTACAATATATATACCTATACCTATGTATATTATACCTATACTATATGTATGTATGTATGTACATACATACGTAGGTACATGTACCTAGTCAATTCGTATGTTATTGTTTTTTTAAAAATTGAGTTATTTTATAGCATGTTCAATATACATATATGGCCGAATTCTGCATAACTTTGTGTATTTTTCCATCAAATAAAAATTTCTAAATTTTTAAAAATACGGGAGGTGGGGGTTGTTTCTGGAAAATAAGAACTATGATAGGCAAACTATTGTCGCTATCCTTTGTACTGATAAAACAGTTATATATCTGTCTTATTTTTTTATGTTTATAGTTTTGGAGATATTAAAGCAAATAGCGAAAGGGAGCGTTGGCTCTAGGCCGCCCCACCCCCGAAAACGGGCGATTTAGCATTTATAAAAGTTACCGTTGTTCTTACCTGGTTTTTACACTACATCACCTACAAACCCACCAAGTTTCAGTTAAGATTGCGTTTGGAAATGTCTTGACAACGCGCGCTAAGGTAGGCTACTCATTTTCATTGGCTTCAAAAGGGAGTAAATTTTTGCTGATAAATTATACATCTACGTAAAGAGAAAACATGTATCTGGTTCCCCTCCTAGTTTATATTGATGAATAATTAGGTTCTCACAAATAATTTCCAAAGATGACCTATACCTTGGGCATAGAAATGTGGCAAATAATTGAAAGTATACATATATTTTTGCTATTAATGGGCATTTGCACTCGATAATAGAAATATAAAACGGTTTTTAAGAAGAAAGTAATTATTTAAAATAACGTTTTTGTAAACAATTGGAAATACGAAACAATACGAAACTCCCATATGCTTATCGTAACTACTACAGTTATCTAATTTTAATGCAGTGCCAGCAGTTCAGAAATTATTAAAAGAGGGCGCTATTAAATGAATTTTATAAACACATTCAAGATAAGATTTTGGGATGTAATTCGATTCAGAGACTATAAAGATTCGATTAAAGGCTGGGATCCCACTATAGGAAGATGCCATAAGAAACACGGTCAAAGTTATTCGCACAAATCTCAAAAACTTGGCATCTAAATGTATTGAAAAAATCCAAGTGAAAGATGAATGTATAAGACGAATGGATGGGTATTTTATAATGCTGAAATAACAATGTATATTAACAATAAAAATTCCTAAAAACGTGCAATTTTATGAGTCGAAAAAATCGTCTAATTTCGATAAATATTATACGTTGCTCTTAGCAGGGGAAAATATAAAACATCAATCAGTGTGTAGTAATGTATGCAGAATTATTTTACAAAAAATGAAACATATTGTTGCTTTCGTTTGTCTTATTTGTGCGAACAAAATAAATTTAGTGACACAGCTTTTTTGTGTTGGTGGTCGGTTAAGTACGATAGAAAACTGTAACTGTGTTCACGTAAATGTCTTATATTCGTCGAAAATTAATATGGCACTTATGCCAAAGATGGGGCAAGACAAATCTAAAATTACAAGATTTTTAGGAAGTAAGAAAACCAGTTATAGAAGTGTCGTCTATTTACGCTTGGGGTTTATAGGAATTATTTTGTCTTACTACGTTTTTATTTTATAAATATTTAATTTATCATATATAAATTATATATTAATACAATTAATACTTGTAATTGCGAGAACGATCTGACCTGCGTTAGGCGATTTCTGAGCATTTTTAAATCTATTGCCTATTGTACTTTAGATTTTACTACCCTTGTTTACTGCCCAGCAATAAGTCTCCGGGGATATCTATTTCTTTCTACCGTCAACGTGTAGAAAGGCAAACGGGCTACGGGCTACGGGCTACGGGTTACGGGTTACGGGTTACGGTACAATCCTCAAATCGGAAACTAAGTGATGATAGACAAGTAAAATTCCCAAGACTGAACGCTAAACACACTTATATAATATGTCTATGCTGTATGTCTGTGCATGCATATAATTAAGTTTATTGAGATCGCAGAAGGATTTTTAAAAAGTTTATTTAAAATTATAACTAAAGACTAACACAAAATAATATAAAGAATAACGTAAGCAAGCCTATAGCCTAAAGGTACAAGTTATCTATTCGGATTCTAAGTTCTAAGTGTGCTGGCAATGTGTGTCGCCTAATTTAATAACTTGTCCTGTAAACAATTCTGGTCGGGGTTTGTGGAATTCTTTCAGGGATGAATTAGTATTTTGAACGGAAGATATTGTATATTTTAAGGGGACGTCTGGCGTTTAGTTATGTCTGGTGTTTGTTATCCGAACATAACTCCTTCCCCCTTAAGACAAAACGTCCTCGTTTTGCGAATTGGGAACTACAATATTTGCTAACGTACATAGCTGTACGACATCGTTTTCCTTTGTGAAAAACTTCACTATCTTATATCTAAACATATAACATACAATACAAATTATAAGAAATACAATTGTCAAAATGCTCGTTACAGAAAAATGTATGTAATGCGCTACAGGATGTAAGGTAATATGAGAGTCTAAGTATTGGGCCTCTTCTTTCAAATTTTTAATATCGTGTAAAATATTTAATTTTAATTCGACTGCTTTGCTTAACTTATAATTTTCAACAACAGGTTGAATATTAAAAGTAAAATTACTAAAGGTATTGTCGTAGGTCTGGTCTTCAATAATAATTTTACAAGTGTTTTCTGAAGTTATTACAACATTGCGTTTGACTTTAATCGTGTTTAGTTTATTCGGACATTCTTCAATTACTTCAAATTCGTTTTTTGATGCTATTATTATTTTACCATTTTTAAGTTGTGTATAAATTCTATAGTCATTGCTGATTTTAGCAAACGTACAATTTTCACTTATTTTAAGAGAACACTTGTTTGATGTTGTATGATGAACGCACAATATTTGCTGGTCTATAGCTTGGCACTGTTCTTCGGTCCACAATTCTTCTCTCGCACTTTGAAGATGAAATTTTGCAGGTGGTATTAGCACTGCGTCTTGCAAGTTCGGGAGCGGATATATTCGGGAATATTGGTAGATGAGATTTTTAAGAATAGGTATATACAGCATACACGTGATTGTGTTGTTAATAGAGATAACTCTAAATTTGGAAAATTCTAATATATTATAAGGGTGAATATTGTCCCAATTAAGTAATTCGGATCCCTTATAAATTATATTAAGGTGGTCTGCAATTGCCGTTAATTCTGAATTGGAAATTATTTCTAAATTGACAATATCGGAAAAAGCAAGAGAAATTGTTCTTTCTATAGTCCGGAGGATATTTAACATTTTAATTCCGACTTGGTTATTGTACTGGAGTAGTAGTTGTATTTCTAGAACACTGCTAACATTCTGCACCAAACTTAAAGTGAAATTTGCATTTCCTTGTAGTGTTTTCAGATCGGCTGAATACCTATGTATTTGTAGTGTGGTTCGCGAAAGAGTTGTACTTGTTAATTTGTTTTACTATCTGATCTTGGTTTTCGTATAGGGAGTGAATGTTTTTGTTAATATCAATTAGGTCCTCGTTATCAGGATTTCCGGTGATATATTTAATCGCCGTACCTAAGGCGTTAATTAAGGCTCTCTTTGTTCTCTTATTTTTGAATTTATGTAGCAGATCTTCTATTTCTGTGCATGTTTCTTTTAATTGTTGGACATTTTGCTGTACTGTGGGAGTTGTGCTCTTATGTTCCAAAACGATTACATTGTTTAATAAAGTTTTATAACTAGATTCTATGTTACTAACATTAATAAAGAAGTAAAATTTATGGTAATGATTTAATACTTTAACAGGGCCTAAGTTTTCCGTAAGGTATCCGTTAGAGTTAATCTCTTGCAGTTGAAGGGCCCGGCTGGGGTTGGTCAGAGCCGTCCTGCAAATTAAATGTTCTTTTCAGTCGCCTAATCTTTCTGGTGTGAAGGTTCGCGGGCTTATTCGACTTTTCTCTGATACCTGTAATCTTGTTTTTGTCTATGCTTGTTACGTTGACCTTATCGAAACAGGGGTCTGTTTTGCGAATACGTTGCTTTGCAAAATACACGGTTGGTTCTTGAACCTGGATTGCTCCTTTCTTGTTCTGATTTACCTTCTCTAGATTTTTATTTCCTTTATTAAGTTGTTTGTGATACAATTGTTCATAAAACGGGAGTAATTCGTTTTTCTTTTCTCGTTGTAACTATCATAAATGGCCGTGTTTAAATCTAATTCATGGGCATTTAAGTTTTCGTAAGGGCCATATAAGAGTGAAAAGGGTGTGTAATTTGTAGAAGAATGAACAGATTGATTGTACGTAAGTACAACAGATATCATTAAATTTTGCGGAGTTTCGGTTTTATTTTGCATTTTTTCAATTCTAATTCTCTCCAATAAAGTGGAGTGAACTCTTTCAACTGGGGAATTTGAACTACTGTTATAATTAGTGGTGTAGTGGAGATTAATTTTAAATAGTTTACAATATTCTTGGAATACGTGGTTTTAAAAATTCCTTTCCTTCATCACAAACAATCTTTTAGGATAATTATGATGGGAGAAGTAGTGTCTTAATTTGTTCAGAATCGTAATGCCAGTTAGGTCTTGAACATAGTATGCCTGTGTATATCTCGAAAATAAATCTATAAGCGTTAAGAATTTGTGTCCATCGAAGGCGAATGTGTCTATGTGTACAATATCAAATGGCTTTTTTGCTAATAATGGGCCGGAAAAAGGTACTTTGTACGGATTTCTCTCGTATTTACGTAGGAGGCTAGTTTCACATACGTTTATAATTTTGTTCATTTTAGTTTTCATATCTGGCCAATAATATTTTAATTTTAAATGGTTGTATGTTTCAGTAATACCGTTGTGATTTTTAGAATGGTACCCTTGGATTATATTCGACTGTCGTTCGGTATTTTCGACATCTTCTGTTAGTGAATTACTTTTCATGAATTTTACGGTGCTGTCAAACAGAGCTTGACAGATTTTAATGAATAGTGGTTCTAATGAATTATCACAAAACTAGATGCCGTATAATTGTTTGGGGTCTATTATTTGTTTAAGGGTGTCTTTTATACCTTGCAATTGATGACTATTGCGGACCGTGATGAAATAATTGTGTTTAGAAAACGGTCGTGTATACTTGACATTATAATGGTCGCCTAATTTCATGATAATGCGATTGACAAATTGATTTATGGGTTTGTCTGATATGGGTATTGTGAAAACTGGACTTTCAACGGATGTATGTTGAGTGTCGTTAGAAGGTGTCTCATTTTCGAGAACGTCATTTTCAGCGGTGTCGTTTTCGGAGGTGTTAAGAATTTCGTCGTAGTCAGTTAGAGGTATATCTTCATCTAAATCTACGTTAGGGAGTATTGAGAGACGCGACAGCGCGTCTGCTACGGAATTTTCCTTGTCTTTTTATATAATACTTTATATTGTCGACATAATGATGTGATTTTCATTTTCTCTTCGTGATTGAGGTGTTCAATGCGCAAACTGTTTGCGATATCTAGGTGTGCAGATTCATTACGGGAATCTCTAATTTCGAAGTCGGCGAGGGGTTGTGCTTCTAATTGTACATGGAAATTTATCTCTAACTCGCGTTCTTCTTCGAAGGGGATTGTGCAAATTCCCTGTTTAGCGTATGAAATTGAAGTAGGAATTACAATATCATCTACGCGGGTTTCTTGGATTCATATTTGACCTTCTTCGATGTTAACGGGAATTTTTATTTCATTTTTATTACATGCTTGAAAGGTCGAAAATTCTTGGGGTTTAATTCCATAAAAAATGGTATTCTTACGGACCCTATTTTTAATGTTCTCGTGCCGTAATCTATTGTTGCTCTTAACTTTTCAAAATCGTCGCTACCGAGGAGAGCGTCAAATCTGTCATGCCACTGTATAACATGGAAATCTACAGGATGATCGATTCCAAATTCTTGTAAAATAGGGTATGATACATTTTCATCGTTCTCGATAGTTTGATTTAGACTTTTTACAGAAAAGGGCTTGTGAAATATATAATTTTGAAATTTAGCAAATGCTGGGCCGGGATTGATGATGGAGTCCGATGCTCCTGAATCTATCAGTATTTTAAGACCTAAACCGGGGATAGTTAAATATAATATTATATATATATAATAAAAGGTAGTTTCGGTTTAGAACCTACGGCATTTAGGTCAATTGAGGCTGGTATTTGAAAATTTTCTTCGTTTTCATCTACTTCATTGTAAGAAAATTGATCTTGATCGTATTTGTACTCAGTATCGAATTCAGTTTGCTCGTATTCGGTTTCTTCATTGAATTCTACGTTATGCAATCCCTCTACTTTAAATCGAGGGGGCCCTGAACTTCTAAAGAAGTTGGGGTGTCTATATGGTGCAGATCTTGACGTATTTGCGGTGGAAATTGACATAGGTGTTGGTGTTGGCAAGGTTGGTCTTTTTACCTGGCCGTTATTGAAATGTAAATTTTCATTCGGTTTTCTAAAAACATTTACAGGTCCACGCGGGAATGGGGTAGCGTTATTGACTACATTTCGTGGAGTTGGTGGCGAGAAGTGTTGTAGCGGTTTGGGCGTAAATTGGAAATTTTGTGTCGGCGTAAATGTTTGCATATGAAATTGGGGTGTTGAAGATGGTTTGTTGAAATCAGCTTTCTGGGGCTTTGAGGGGTTCCTTTGTCTAATAAAGTTTAAAAAGTTAATTTGCTGTTTATGGTTATCGTAATTTCTAAGATGTACCAAACAATCCTCTAACGAGACGGACGTTTTATAAGCTATGAATGACCTGTATGGGTCAAGTAGTCCGGCTTGGAATGTGCTTAATGCGCGTTGATTGTACATATTATTTTTATAAATTTTAATATTTTGGTCAACTTCTCTTATGTTTACATGTTCTAGCAATTGTTGTAGTTTATTCTTAATGCGCTCGTAGTATGTCTCATATGTTTCGTGTGGGTGTTGATAACAAGTAATCAGATCATTTTCGAGCAAGGTTTCGTTTCTCTGGTCGCCAAAACGGTTTAGCAATTCGTTTTTAACCTGCGACCAGCTGGTACAGTTCGAAACAACTAATGTGTCCCTAGCAGCACCAGTTAACTTGCAGCAGCAAATTTCAAACAATAATTTGTTGAATGTGCAATGTTCTTGACCTGGAGTCGTTACTTTATAGGTACTAATAAATTTTTCGCATTGCTGTAAAAAGTAAGATAAATTTCTGCTCCCGCCTTCGTATGGTGGGATTATTTCCCTTGCAATGTTTAACTCTGCGTAATTTAGTGCCATTTCCGTGTCTGAGTTATTCAAACTAAGATTTAAAGTGGGACTAGTATTCACGCTTATGTTAGAAGGCGCAATTAAGCGCTCCGTTTTATTATACGGAGTAAAATTAAAAGTTAGGGGCGATCTCTCGCGAAATTTACTCATATATAACGTAACGAGTAATTTAATATATAATAATTATAAAAGAAACGACAAAATCACGTGCTTTGTACGTACACAATAAAAATGGATATAATGGACAGTACTTACAAGAGAGCAAGTGTGGCTAATAACATGGTACAGGTACCGGTGTCTAGCAGGTGCTAAGTGGATTCCGTGTCCAGGTGGAGATCCTCCAGCAGTGATTGTTGTGGGAAATCGGTGTGGATATCCTGTTCGCAGCGCCAATTAAGTTTATTAAGATCGCAGAAGGATTTTTAAAAAGTTTATTTAAAATTATAACTAAAGACTAACACAAAATAATATAAAGAATAACGTACGCAAGCCTATAGCCTAAAGGTACAAGTTATCTATTCGGATCCTAAGTTCTAAGTGTGCTGGCAATGTGTGTCGCCTAATTTTAATAACTTGTCCTGTAAACAATTCTGGTCGGGGTTTGTGGAATTCTTTCAGGGATGAATTAGTATTTTGAACGGAAGATATTGTATATTTTAAGGGGACGTCTGGCGTTTAGTTATGTCTGGTGTTTGTTATCCGAACATAACTATATTTATGTGCATTTTAGATACGATATTAGATAATGCTATGAGCTCTGATAGAGAGCGTACTTAATTGACACAAGACGCAACTACTACTATAACCAAAAGATCGGAAGAAACGAACGAATGGGAGTTTGGTTACTCTGTAAGAGAGTATGAAGTATAAGTATTGTTAATATGCATGTGTGGAATTACATAATTTACTATGTAACGGAAATTTATTTCTAAAAACACATTATAGTTAAGTGCTCGTAAATAACTGTTTGATCGCATTTTGATTTAGAAGTACAGCTCAACAGACTGATGATGGCGAAATTGACCAATTCGCAATAGAGCTTCGCATGTTGTCTAGTACGTGCTATATAAGCAATGTACAGTGGCGCGCCACAAATGCAACTGAGTACAGTGAGTACAACTTATCGAGTCCCTCTAGCGACACAGTGCATTTATTATGCTCTTCACTGGTATTGTGCGATGTACTTCTTTCTCTCTCTTTTTATTTTTGGAAGGCGGAACCTTACTGAGCGACCGCTCGCCATCACCCGTTTGTCAGACAGTAGAGCCCAGTAAAGAGAGGGAGAGGGAGAGGTGAGAAATGCAAGAGACAAAAGTTGTAGAAAATCAAATTCTCTACAATTTTGATACTATAATTTTTTGTAAGATCGGTATTTTTCGAGTTACTAACAAAAAGGCATTCTTCTGAAAATGTCGCTGTATTTTGTTTATTTTCAACTTTACAGCAAATATGGTCATAAACAACGTTGTACAGAATTGAATTCTCTGTAATTTTGATAAGTATGATCTTTTTGTAGAAACAATATTTAAGGTCCACACGACCGCTGGGGTAGAGTTCCAGGCGCGTTTTTTAAAAGTGGTATCCCCAAGAGGCCTAATCCACGTAGTTTTACTTACCGGGAAAGTCCGGGCGTCATTTTTTATTTTTTTTTTTGGTTTTTTAAATATGATTGTTTCTTCAATCTATACATTAGTAAAATGCTATTTGTTAGAAAAACTAGGTCTTCTTTCTTTTGCATGAGGGCCCTGCAACATCGACATCGTCGATTTCATATTCTAAGGCAGTTTCCTCAATGTTCGATGATGTAACTACGGTTTCACTCTCGGAAAAGGAAGCATCATCATCTTCCTCATCATCTTCGAGCAGCTCTTGAATGTGTGTTGTATTTTGGCACGTTTCTCCGCTGCAATTGTGGCACAAAACAGAACACTTCAGACTTACTTTGCGGCATCCGCAAAGTTTTCCGCAATTTTTCCTACATTTGCAGGAAATCGTTTTTAGCAACGATTGAGGGGCAGGTTCAGCCATGGTAGGTATAGGTTCCAAACCGCGACTGGTTTTTTTCCAACTCCATTTCGTGGCATCTTCTTCTTGTTCAAGACATGTTCGCTGTTCAACCGCTAGGTTTTTCCAAAACTATCAAAATTACAGAGAATTCAATTCTCTACAACTCTGTTTATGACCATATTTACTCTAAAGTTAAAAATAAACAAAATACAGCCACGTTTTCAGAAGAAGAAGTTTTTGTTAATAACTCGAAAAATATCGATCTTACAAAAGAAATTATATTATCAAAAGTGTAGAGAATTTGATTTTCTACAACTTTTGTCTGCATTTTTCACCTGAAGTCAAAAATAACCGAGCTATTTGCCAGAAACCCATTTTTGGAAAAATCAAAATGGCGGTTAACGCACACCCTCTAGGCAGTCGAAAATCGCTCGTCGATGTTAATCGTGTTGCTGTTACTTGTCTCTTGTATAGTGGACGAAACGTCGGCACCCACGCCAAACCAGACGCGGTTCCAACCCGGAAACCAAGTTAGACATTGTGAACACGGAAGCCTACACTTGAGATTATATTTATGTTATTAGAAAGTGATGTATTTGAAGATTCTAGCTTTGTAATAGCATGGACAATACTTTCAAATTTATGACTAATTGAAAATAAATCATTTCTAATATTGGCCGAATTGCATGCTCTTTTACTGTTTTTAATGGCTGCGCTTCGCGTGAATTTAATTCCATTACTAGACTTCTAACATAACGGCTTCAAAGTTTTCTTCATAGTAGACAACAGTCTTCGACATGAACTTTACTTATAAAAATTTCTTTGGTAGTCCAAATCAAACTATCAACATCAAAATATTGTTTTCGAATTTCTTCGGCAACACGATGTAAAGCATGGGCTAAACAAGTTACGTATATCGTGTTTTGTAGGTACGTTTTGGAATTTCTGCTGCTTGTTGCATGTATGTAGGCTGCTGCATCAGTTAGAAGTATTAATACTTTACTTGATTGAATTCTTCTTCATTGTTTTCTGATAAATCCACATATACGATATAAAGCATGATATAAACAAGTTACGTGTAACATATTTATATATTTTTCTTTTAATAATTTCCCTGCTTTAATCAAATAAGGCGCAGTATCAGTTACGAACAATAGTACGGTTTCGTATTTGTTTGGCAATCATCATTAAATTTTTTAATTTAAACTTTCATCAAATATTTAAACTACAATGTTAGTATTAACTTTATCTGCTACCTGACATTTAATTAAATATGGCTTGTAGGGAATTGTTGGATTCAATACTCCTATAACATCGTTTACAACGCAACGGCCTAACAAATCAGTTGCTTCCTCCGATGAAACCGAAATATTTATGTTTGTTTTTATTATGTGGATTGTACGTTTGCATACAGGAATATAATTTTTTGGAAATTTGGGAATATAATTTTTCTGTAATGTGGCTTCATCAGGAATACGTCTATTCTTATATTTAGTCAGAAACGACAACACCCAATTAGTGTGTTGTGTTGAAGAAATATTAAAGAAGCTCCAGGTGTAAACTATAGAAAAATAAAACCAATCTAACCTAACTAAAATAAATTCAAAACAAATTCCGAACCCGATCCAAAACTTAAAAATTCTTTTATTTCTTTAAAAATACAGGAAAACTAAAACCAAACGTTGCTAATAATAATAAAAGAGAGAACGATAACGATACGAATATAAATACAAATAAGGAAACGATATAATAATGATAATATAAACTACAAAGGATGTAGCAGAAATCAACTTTAGAAAACGTACTTATTAACCTCTTTCTAGGAGAGCCAAAATACTAATATATGTGTACCATCGTACACGCACAATGCGTTTGCTGGAAGTTGCATCGCGTTTATATAAAACCATTATAAAACTAATAGGGGTTAAGTGCCCTAAACCGTCCGTGTCATATTTAACCTTCCTATACTCACGTCAAAATGAAAGACGTATACTATACTATATAAGTCGGTCTCACAAACCGTATGCGTGAGTATAGGAAGGTTAATACATTCATAGTCGTATTTTAGTCTTCTCTTATAACATCTTGCGTGTACTAACGGTATGATAAAATTAGAACACTGCACAGGTTCTTCTCCTGTATTATACCTTCGTTCGAACTAACTTCGATTTTTAACTTTAGATACCGTCACTAATCAACACAATATATCTTCCATCGCACTGGGGATACTGCTCACTCTAGGGTATCCCAGCCTTAAGGACGTGTTTGGAAAACGCCATTAACTTCGGAAACTGAATTGAACTAATGTCTTATGCTTATGCTTTGGAATTGTAGGTAGCGCTAGCACGCATTCTCACCACTGATATCTAACAATAAAATCAATTCTGCATGATATGTGTTTACGATACATTAGTGTAGCATTCGCCTTATGTCGTATACAATCGATTTTCATTGTATTTAGTTGTATTTATTACGGTTTTATGCTTTATGTATAGATTTGTCTTGGGTAACGATTGGGTGTGATATATAAGTATTTACGTAATTGAAATAAAATTATTAATTCAACCGCACCGGATTGAGGAAATAATGTCATTATTCGCAGGCCCGCGAATAGAATATATGTAGTGGCCAATCCGCTCTCATTAATTGGTAAGATCCGATGTTGCTTCGGAGATTGTTTCATTTTGAGTTTTATGGTAGAGTTCGGCGCCTTTTTACTCTGCGCCATCGTGAGTCGTACGACGTTGCTGGTATAGACGATGCAACCATGCAACTTTAATTATTCCATCTTCAAAATATTTAGCATCGAATTACTAACCAATTTCTGTCTGTCGAAGGCATCCGCACGTTTAGTGTAGGAAAACCTCGTGTCGTTACATTCTGTATCGTACACTCGTCGAATTGGTGTGCAGAATTAATAACAACGTACTTTTCACACAATTTACTTTATCAATTTGAAGTTATAATAAAAAAATGGATAGTTTGTACTTAGGGTTTATTACGTTCTGTTTTCTTTCGCCTTCTATAATGTTCATTATGTTGTCATTAATTTTTGAAAGTGGAAACTTCGGTTCGTAACGTGAGGTATGTGGTTATCCGATGGGATGGCAACGATGTATCTCAGTAAATATTTTTAAATTTCGCGGACGGTTTAAGTTGGCATTTCCAGCAATGGTGAACATATTCGCATGTATTGTGCTTAGAAATTGGCGAGTATATTCACTATTGCCGGAACTAGCAACTTAAACTGTCCGCGAAATTTGAAAAGTGTTTACTGGGATGGAGATATTCATTCAAATATATCGATGTTTATATATCATAATCATAAATATCGATACATTTGTTACGATATATCAAAAAAATATCGATCTATTTGAAAATATATCGGGTGAGGTGACATTACATTTTCTCAAAAATCGTATTAATGATTTTATATTAGACGGCGTTAATGTTTTGTTTCCTCACACGGTAACATGGTTATTCTACGGCTATCTATATTTCTATACTATATATACTATATATAATATTATAAAGAGGAAACATTTGTGTTTTTGTATGTTTGTAATGCTTTCACACTAAAACTACTGGACCGATTTCAAAAATTCTTTCACCATTAGAAAGCTGCATTTTCCCTGAGTGATATAGGCTATATTACATTTTCCAAAAAAATAGGGATCCCTAATAAAAATTAATGTCCGACCGAAACAGGATTTGCAGCCGAAACCGAAACCGAAACCGAACCTTCGGCCTCGGTCTCAGTTTCGGCCGTAACCGAAACCGAAACCGAAACTTATTTAAACATATTAAAATTTCAATTGTATGCTGAAATCTAATGTATGTTTTACATGTTATATAGTTCATTTGTGTTAAATGAAATAAAGAAAAACAACAATTACGGTATGTAGGAAAAGGAGATATTTATGTATTTAGGTATTAACTTGCTGACTCTGACAATTACGAGACACGAACTCGCTCGAACGAAGCACGACAATTCACGAACACTGAGTTTCGGTGCGGCCGAAGTTTCGGGTGAGTTTTGGCCGAAACCGAAACTGTGGACGAAACTGGCCGAAACCGAAACCGAAACCGAAACCGAAACCGAAACCGAAACCGAAACCGAAACCGAAACCGAAACCGAAACCGAAACCGAAACCGAAACCGAAACCGAAACCGAAACCGAAACCGAAACCGAAACCGAAACCGAAACCGAAACCGAAACCGAAACCGAAACCGAAACCGAAACCGAAACCGAAACCGAAACCGAAACCGAAACCGAATATTCGGTCGGCCACTAATAAAAATGCATTAATGTAACTCAAGGTGTGAAAATATTAGTCACAAAAAATCTGTCATCGCGGGCGTTGCGGAAACTATTGATGATAGAACAAAAAAATGTTCTACAGTATTATAGAACGTATTAATATCTACAAAAAGTCAGCGATGCCATATGTCCAACTACTGTAGTTACGCCACTATAACTACTTTTTTACATTTTAAAAGTTAATAAAAGTGCCGACAATAATCAAACCATATTATTCATACCTCTGTATTAATCCTTATCCTATTAAATGATATTTTGTTAAAGACCGTTTCAATACCTGTAAAATACTTTTTAAATTATTAAAATCGGACATTCCATTCAAAAGATATAACGAATTGAAAAAATGTCAATCTAAAGAAAATAATGTTATAACATAATGTAGTAGTATAGCATATACATACATATATTCTATTAACACACTAAAATGTAGAAAGTCTTTGTATTCCAGAATGACTGTTTCTATTCATAAGCACAGTTCTTCTGGAATATTCAGTACACATATTTGTATATCTGTCCTTCTTCTATTTAATATTAACGTAGATAAAACATTATAAATTATATAATAAGCTTGATTGTATATACTATCAGAGAATGGCTTTGGGTGATTAAAACTTTTGACACTTTTCAACACCCGAAAAACATGATTTTTTTGTTAAAATGAACGAACTTTCACGCTCAAATATAATCGCTGTTGATTTTTCTCAAACAATCCATACACATTTTGATCAAATTAGCAACAACACAAATTATGTTATGAAAAAAATACAATCCAAAAGGGTTTTATTTGTAGCGGCTTTGATTTTACTTATATGCATTTTCGTTTCATGCATTTCTTATACCTGAATATTTGCATATAGAATGTGGGTGTGTATTTTGCACATTCAGAGAAATGATAATTTACATTAGAAAGGGGTTTCCCATTGCAGGTAAATTTTTTATTCTTGAATATTTGCATAAAGAATAAGAAGTAAACAATATGTAGGTGTGTATTTTCCACATTCAGTGAAATGATAATTTACATTAAAAGGGATTTCCCTTGGCAGGTAGATTTTGTTATACCACCGAAATTTTTTTCCATGTTTGTGTATAAAAAAATGTGAATTTTGCAGTACTCTGATACATATGCATATTTTGTTGGATGCAGAAAATGTGATGCGAGAGCGAAGCGTCAGTAATAAAGTTACACTTGAAAAGACGAGTAGCAACCGAAGTTTAGTATTTTGAGTTTTCAAAACGCATTTTTTGTTCCAGTTAAAAAGTTTTTTCAGAACTACTTATACACTATTTTATTCAACTTTTACTGTTTCTTCCATTACTTATTATTTTCTGTGTCTTGAATAAAACTTTCACGAAATAATTATGCCGCGAAAAAGAAATTCGCAACTATCTAGACGTACTTTCCAAGCGAGATAAGCAAAAATACGTCGTATTGGAGAATCTTCTTCTGAAAATTCTGCCCGCCTTGCGAGTCAGAGACAGTACGCGTCGCAATCGCGGGCTCGCGAATGTAGCGCCGAACGCTCGCAGCGTCTTGCTGAAAATAGAGTTAGAATCTCGCAAATGCGTGCACGGGAATCTAGCGCTGAACGTTCCCTTCGTCTTACACAACAAAATGCGAAATCGTCACAATTAAACGAACGACAGTCTAGCGTCGAACGCTCGCAGCGTCTTGCTGACAATAGAGCCAGGATGTCAGAAGTGCGTGCACGGGAATCTAGCGCTGAACGCTCGCAACGGCTTATGGCACAGAGACAAAGGCAACCGTCACTAACAACTAGGATGCGCAACAGAATTTAGCACATAGTAACAGATCGGCATTTAGTTACGATCCTCAGATTGATTATGCTCACCAGAACTGCATTCAAATAGGAGCAATGACTAAGATTTGTCCTAAATGTTTTGCAAAAAAATAGACTGATGAAGCAATCGGTATGTGCTGCGCGTCTGGAAAAGTTATTCTTCCTGATATTGAAGAACCACCAGAACCAATAAACGAAGATACAATAGCCTTTTCCAGATGACTTCGTTTAGGGCAAAAGAAATTCGAGAGGGTAATTTTATGCCAACCTTTAAGGTTGAAGGACAAGTTTATCATCTGATAGGTAGCCTTTTACCGCCATCTGGCCAAAGCCCTCAATTTTTGCAGATATATTTTATTTCTGATGCCGACCAATTATCTCTGCGATCAAACATAGCCCCCACGCTAAAACCAGATTTGATAAACGAATTGCAGATCATGTTGAATAGTTACAATGTATATATACAAAGTTTTAAACAAAACTTAGATCTTAACTCTTCGGAAAATTTAAAGCTAATTATTCATTCTGATCGCACACCACAGATAGCACACAGAGGTAGATATAACGCTCCTAATGTAAACGAGGTAGCCGTTCTCTTGGTCGATGAAGAGAAGGCCCCCGGGATATAGTTTTGCACAGTAAAGACGGACAGCTAAGAAGAGCTTCAGAATTACATCGCTCATATGACCCCCTACAATACCCGACAATGTTTATAAGAGGAGAAGATGGTTATTATTCAACCATCCCACAGCAAGGTACAGCGCGGAACAAAAATGTTACATGCATGCAATTTTATGCATATAGATTGATGATAAGAGCAAATTCTTTTAATACTTTACCTTATTATAGAGACTTATTTAGCCAATATTGTGTCGACATGATAGCAAAAATTATTTCTGAAAGATTAAATTATATTTCTCGGAATCAACAACAACTAAGGGCTGACAATTACATCCATCTTAGAGATGCCTTAAACCAAGACGCAAATGTTGACCCATCAAATATTGGTCAACATATAATATTACCGTCATCTTTTACAGGTTCTCCGCGTTATTTGCATGAAAAAAACACAAGATGCAATGACTTACGTCAGACATTATGGGAGACCTGAATTATTTGTCACATTTACTTGCAACCCGGAATGGGATGAAATTAAAGCATTGCTGTTACCAGGTCAACGATCCTTCGACCGACATGATATTATAGCGAGGGTGTTTCATTTAAAAATGGAAAAATTCATTAAATTAATTACCAAAAACGAAATTTTCGGCAAAGTGAAATGCCACATGGCAAGTGTAGAGTGGCAAAAGCGCGACTTACCTCACTGTCATTTGTTGTTCTGACTGGAAAGAAAAATCCAGCCAGACGAAATTGATAGTATTATAGTTACCGAGCTACCTGACCCACAAATTGATCCAGGATTGTTCGATATCATAACAAAAAATATGGTGCATGGACCGTGCGGTGAGCACAACTTAACGCCTCCGTGTATGAGGAACGGTATCTGCACTAAAAATACCCACGACGTTTTGTTAACGATACCCAGACTGGAGAGGATGGTTATCCAGTATATCGTCGCCCTGACACGGAAAATGGAGGTCAGAACACTATATTGAATATTAGGGGAAGTAGGGTCACCATAGATAATAGGTGGATTGTCCCTTATTCCCCACTGTTATGCAAAACATTCAACGCTCATATCAATGTTGAATATTGCCACTCGGTCCAAGCTATAAAATATATTTGCAAATATATTAATAAAGGATCAGATCAAGCCACATTTAGCGTTAGAAATCCAAACAATGAAGTAGAAAACTATTTAAATGGCCGATATATTAGTACATCTGAAGCTGTATGGAGAATATTAGAATTTCCAATTCACGACCGGTATCCTACTGTACTGCATTTAGGCGTCCATCTAGAAAATGGTCAGAGGGTTTATTTTACATCAGGAACAGCTCAACAAGTAGTCCAAAACCCACGCAAAACGACTTTGCTGGCGTTTTTGATCCGTGTATTGAAGATGAATTCGCCAAAACCCTTTACCCTTTACCACGAAGTCCCGCAATACTATATTTGGGCTAATAATAAATTCAAAAGAAGGAAGCGTGGTGAAGATGTAGTTGGCCATCTGGGGATAAAAAGAGACGCCGCTTTAGGTAGAGTTTACGGGATACATCCGTCTCAATCGGAGTGTTTTTATCTCCGAATTCTGCTACATCGTACGTACGTACGTACGCGGTCCGACCTCCTTCGAATATCTAAAGACTGTAAATGGTATCAGGCGACTTGCCGTGATTTAGGTTTACTTGAAAGTGATGACCACTGGGACTATGCCCTAAGTGAAGCTTCGCTTTCAGAGTGTCCAAAAAGTCTAAGAGAGTTGTTTGTAATCATTTTTTTATTTTGTTATCCATCGGAACCATTCACGTTGTGGGATAATTTTAAAGATCATTTATGTGAAGATATTAGACATAGAATCAGACAGGAAAACCAAGATTTTACTTTACCTTTCAGTGAAGACATTTATAATGAAGGTTCAATAGAAATAGAAAATAAACTGTTGCGATTAAATGATAAAAGTTTGAGTGATGTTGGATTACCTCCTTCAGTTCGTTCCCACAATAATACAGACATTATAGCACGTTATAATACCGATGAATTAACAGCATTTGTCAATGACAATGTCTCAAAATTAGTCCCTGATCAAAAACATGCTTTTAACACAATAATAGACAGCGTAGATAACAACAGGGGAAATTATTTTTAGACGCTCCAGGAGGTACAGGCAAAACATTTCTCGCTAATTTGATTCTTGCTAAGATAAGACAGACAGGCAAAATAGCAATAGCAGTAGCTTCGTCCGGGATTGCTGCAACTCTTTTGAGTGAAGGTAAGACTGCACATTCCACATTTAAACTCCCACTGTCCGTCTCTTTGGAGCAACAATCAACATGTTCTATCCGCAAGAATGGACCTCTTGGCAAATTATTACAAGACACATCATTATTAATTTGGGACGAATGCACTATGAGCCGCAGAGCTCGTGTGGAGGCTGTGGACCGAACTTTAAAAGACCTTAGAAACTCTGCAGCTGTTATGGGTGGTATAACTTTTGTGCTTGCCAGAGACTTCAGACAGACCCTTCCAGTAGTTAACAGGGGCACGCGAGCAAATATTATCAAAGCTTGCTTGAAGTCATCTCCCCTTTGGGCATCGATTCAACATTTGAATTTACGGACTAACATGAGAGCTCACCTCCGTGGAAACACCCAAAGCAATTTTCCACAACAACTGTTAAAACTTGGTGAAGGCATTTTTCCGTCTCCAAATTTAACCACTTATGAAGTTCTTTTAGATGAGTCTCTGGGCCAAATAGTTTATAGTTTAGAAAATTTGATAGATGAGGTATACCCTGACATTGAAAATTTACTTGAAAAAGACTTCCATTGGCTGTGTTCTAGAGCAATAGTATCGCCTCGGAATGAGACGGTCGACGAAATAAATAATATCATCACACAAAAAGTTCCCGGTCAGGTTAAACATTACAAATCGATAGATACAGTTTCTAATACAGAAGATGCAGTTCATTATCCACAAGAATTTTTAAATTCACTTAGCCCTGCAGGACTACCACCTCACAATTTAGCATTAAAAATTGGGACGCCAATCATGCTTTTGAGAAATTCAAGCCCTCCAAACATGTGTAACGGGACGAGACTGCTCATAGAAGAACTCAAAGACAACTTAATTGTAGCGACCATTATAACTGGGCCTGCAACTGGTGAGTTAGCTCATATTCCAAGGATACCAATGATACCCACGGATATACCTATACCTTTTAAAAGAATTCAATTTCCGGTAAAAACTTCCTTTGCCTTAACTATTAATAAGTCCCAGGGACAAACTTTCAATTTAGTAGGGATTGACCTTCGTAAAGAATGTTTTACCCATGGGTAATTGTATGTTGGCCTATCCCGAGTCGGAACTCCAGAACATCAAATTATTTTGCTGCCACAAAACAAAACTACGTCAAATGTTGTGTATAGGGAAGTTCTGAGCCACTAAAGTTCTACAAATAAATCTCTTCTCTAATATTATAGAAGAACGTTTTGCATTTTGAATTTTTGTTTTTATTTTTAACAATTTATAATAATCAAGCTAAAAATTACTGGACCAATGTAAAAAATTCCTTCATTACCTACTTTAAATTATGAATTTTTCAATAGCTGTAGAGTATTTTTAAATTTACTAATGTCGTTGTTATATATATATTCGTTGTAAAGTAAAATATGTATATTGATTAGATTATGAATGTAAGTGTGTATCTAATAATCTAAAAGGAAGTAATTAAAAACTAAGTGAAATAAAACTTTTATGTCAACAAAAATAAATCTATAGTCCAACTTAGTAAACTTTCCACTGCCACGCGATCGGTATATACGTGGGTGGAACCGCGGGGCATTGCTAGTATATAATATAAGCGCCAGTGCATATTTTACGTTAAGACCGTCTTATAACATATATTGAGTTAAAAGCATAAATGTAGTAGTTCCATATTTGTACAGAGAAACCCTGCAATGCTTGGTGATTGTTGCCACGTCAATTCCGTATGATTCCGTACGATTATTCTAGAAGGCTGGAGCCACTGCTACAAAAACTTGAAATCGGCTAACTGGTAAACGACTTGCTACACCATTGTTTTTAGTTCCAGCTTCTGATGACCTCTTTTTAATTTTTTTATATATACGAATATAGGTATTGTACTTTAAAAATCCATTCCAAGTATAAAAATTAAAAAGTATTCGGACCAAATAGTAAGTATAATAGTGCATAAAACACTCATAAACAAATATGTATTTCTGCCACAAAAAGGAAACAAAAGAGACAGATTTACTAATGTAATTAGTAAAGGCCGGATAATATGCAGTGCGCATAAATTTGCATATTTGCGTAATATATGCATTTTGTATATTATTTGCATATTTTGTAGTAATTCAGCGTATTTGAAGTATCCGAGTTTTATTTATTTATTGGATGTAATTTATTATAGGATAGGCATTACTAAAAATATGTCGTGGTTGTAACAAACAAAGAGTTAAACAGCCCTCTTTAAATTAAAAATAGCATTCTATGAAGCCTCTTCTCGATACTTTTGCGATAAGCGTTTCCAAAAATTTATTAATGCTGTTCCCATACATCTAGACCGGGACAGAATTCAAGGAAAAGCTAATTCCCTGAAACTTCTAAATAAATACAAAGATACATTTTACCAGAAAATTAGGAGCACATGTGTTTTTTTGTTATTCGGAGAAATTTATTCCCATATTCGAAAGCAATCTTATTTATTTTAAACGTCATTTTACGTTGGTTTTTCGAAGTGTAAACTTGTGGGTTGTGATTAATTATAATAGCAAAAATGCCGAAAATAGCGACTGTGCCTGGATGGATTGCACCTTATTCAGAATTGCGTATGGATGAAGAAAAAGTATTGTGCGTAGCATGCAGCAAGATTGTAAGTAAAATTTATTAGTTTATATAGTTTTATAGTTTATTTCCTCTTATTAATCTATAGTTTTTAAACTATGTTTAACAAAATCACTAATACAACGCTTCGACAAATAATTTTATTTTAAAATTCTATTTTAAAATGAGTAAAATGAGATGTATATTTCACGCGTATTTTTCGCATATCATCAGCATAATACGGAATATCTGATATTCCGTATTCTGCTGATGATTTTTAAATAAAAATCATTTTAAAATAAAATTATTTGTCGAAGCGTTGTGTTGGCTATTTTATTAAATGTCGTTTATTCCGATTGCTTCGCAAACTCTTTACACATTAGTTTTTTATTACTCCTTTATCTTTTACTAACACTTATTTTATAAGAAAACAACTGATGATGTGATATTTTTTATGCAGGTTACAAGTGAGAGAAAGTTTCAAGTCGGCCAGCATATTAAAACTCCATCTCATGCTGCAAAACCAGTAATCACACGATGAGGAACGTGGTTGGAAGCTGCTATTTTTCATGCAAATCATTATGAAGAAATAAAGACAATTGTTATGGATCTTGATAGCAATACACAATTTGTGCTAGACGCCCAAAAGGTGTATTCGAGTAAAGAAATACCTCAAAGTTGGCGTTTATTAAAGCCAACTACAGTTTTATTTCCACTTCTATATTGCAATTGGAGAAACAATTTATGTCGCTAATTGAGAGCGTTGAAATAATAAACAAATTAAAAAGTTATGTTTTGATGTTAAAGGAAGGGTGGGAAAATCCGTGTATGAAATTTTTTAAGTGCAATAGAAAAAAATGAGGGTTTTAAAAAGCTAAAGGATATTGCTAAAATCTTGTGTGGTGAGTCAGTAGAAAATATTGTATTGACAATAGAGGATATTTCTAATTTGAAATATGCTCCTATAATAAGCGTGGACCTAGAACGAACCTTTTCAATATATATAATACATATGATCAGACAAGCGTCACAATTTTTCTATTGAAAACTTTGAGAAATATGTAATTGTAAATTGTTTTCATAGTTAATTATGTTGTAAAATGTTAATAAACTTGTAGTAAATATAATAGAAATTTTTTTTTCTATAGTATTATATTTTCTAGCATTACTCCTATTTTTTATCTGCATATTTCTCATAAGAAAGTGCATATTTAGGCCAAAACATCTGCATATTTATGCGTATATTTCCACTTTTTTGCATATAATCCGGCCTCTAGTAATTAGTATTCAGAAGTTTAAACTTAAATTTGTCCCTTTATTTCAGGTTGGTAGGGAACGAGAACGAGGAGATATACTAAGCCGTGAGAGAAATTAGTTATGTACACATCAACACATTATGTAACATGTTATCAGAGATTAGGAAGGTTTCTCTAATCTGTGCATGTTATCTTATGAAGACGACGAGTGAATAAACGTGTCGAGATTATGTGTTATATTTATTTTTATGTACAATCGAATAATTAAAAGAAGTAATTATATTTTTTCCTTCTTCTACGCCAATAAAGATTAAAACCTAAACTTTCGATAAATAAAAAGACAACTAAAAGTGTATTTTATATAAATACAAAATAATGGAAAGTATTAACAAATGAAAATCAATGTGAGCACCGACAACAATTATACGGATACCGACTACAATTTCGTTTTATACTTTAAAGCCCGTTTTACATTATCATATTAAATTGCACGAAAAATACTATTTATAGTCCAATATAAAACACTGTACTTTTTCTGTTCAAAATCATTGTATTAAATTAGAACCTTCCCTATTTTCATACTAAATGTTTTGACTTGCCCCTGCTCACTAGTCTGCATTGCAAGTATTCCAATCTAACCTTATTTTCTTATTGTTTACGTCTTGTCCAGTCATGTTACAGTATAAAATAAACATGGGTTTATACATTATATTGTGGTCGTGTCAGCAAATGTTTTTATTTAGCGTTTTACTAAAAGTAAAAATCCCATTCTGATTAATCTTTTTGGAGGTTATGAGAAATATTTGTAATACTTGTGATACTTGTGTACAATTTGAAACGAGGATGAGAAAGCGTTTTACATTGTACTATAAAATAGTTTGGTACAACTTAATATGATAACGTAAAACGGGCTTAACGCTTTCGATGTTACAGTAAGACTAAATTTGACTAAATTCAAGGGGATGCAAAGTTACCAATACGCTACTTAATTTTTTCTAAGAATTGGAACGAAATACTAAAATAAAATATTATCAACATTGGAAATAGGATAACTTCTTGAATTGATACTCATGCGAAATTTAATTTATTATCTGTAGAAGAAGGAAAAAATATATATCCTTCTTTTAATGTTCGTTTGTACATAAATAAACATCACATAATTTCGACACGTTTATTCCGTCATCTTCATACATAATCTATACCTGTGATCTGTACATAACCAACTTCTCTTACGACTAACTACATTTCGTCGTTCCCTACAAACTGGCCAGTACTGCCAACTTAAAATTACGCAGCAAATTTAAATTTAGATTTCTGAATACTACATATCCTATTTTTAATATTACTAATTTTTTCGTAATAAGCACTATTAATGGGCATTCAAGGTAAACGAAAACGAAAAACGAAACGAAACGAAAAAACAATTACTGAAGTGATGATTATATACATTTTTCGCTTACCTTGAATGCCCATTAATCGTTACTATCGCACTTATTACGAAAAGAATTAGCAATATTAAAAATAGGATATGTAGTGTCCGTAGTATTCAGAAGTTTAAATTTAAATTTGCTGCGTAATTTTAAGTTGGCAGTACTGGCCAGTTTGTAGAGAACGACGAAATGTAGTTCGTTGTGAGAGAAGTTAGTTATGTATAGATTATATTATGAAGACGAGTGAATAAACGTGTCGAAATTATATGGTGTTTATTTATGTACAAACGAACATTAAAAGAAAGATATATATTTTTTCCTTCTTCTACAGATAATTAATTAAATTCACATGAGTATCAATTTAAGAAATTATCCTATTTTCAATATTGATAAGTATTTTTTTAGTACTTCGTTCTGTGGTGTATCGGTGTTGGCAACCTTCACTGTGCGACGCCACTGCTACTTTATGACATGTTATGTCTGGTAAGCCCGGGAACGAAAGAAGAACGCGTAAGTGGAATGGACGGCATTCTTATCGTGACTGTCGAAGTTTACGTTAAGTCTCTTGTATTGATGTTCTTTCTTTAATATATTTGTAACAGTTTAACTGTGTATTTGATTGAAATTATTACATCAGAAGTGGGGTATATCTTGGTGAAATTAGTGTTAGAATGCCAAGATCCGGTGACAAATCACGTTTCCGGAAGCGATCTCGGTCTTCTCATGAGCGAAGTTCCTCCCCCAGATTCACAAAATTCAGAGAATATCAACGACAAGGCATCACACCTATTCTCCACCCCCACGGTCTGATAGAGCCCCAGTCGGTCGCAGGATGGTCATGAGTCTGATATATCAGTGTTAAGTACTGCTCTGTTGCACAGGATAAAAGAAATTGTAAATGATTCCAAAAATCGAAACGATTCAAAATTATTTGGTGTTACTCTTAATACTAACAGAGGAGGAGAATTTAATACATTAGAGCAGGGGTCTCCAAACATTTCAGCCTTGGGGCCATACTGATTACTTCAGTGAGTACCAAGGGCCAACACCGTTTAAATTTTCAAGTAAATAAATCCGAGTTATTATCATTCTGTGCTTCTTTATCCAACTTATGAGGCCGTAGTTTGGAGACCCCTGCATAGAGCATGACATTTTTGAGTGGATTAATGCCGTTGACGAATATCGTTTTATTAATGGCTGGTTAGATAGTGTGACGCGTCATTTGGCTTTGAGTAAATTGCGAGCACCGGCAGAAGCTAGAGATAATAAAGAGTGGATAATGGAAACTCAATGTTAAAACGTTGGGATATAGGTTTTGCGCGCCATCTCCGCGAATTTCCCTTGAATTAAATATAGCTCTGGCAATATAAGTTGGCGAAGGGTGGGAGTGAGTTCGTGCAGATAGAGGAGGGATAGATTGCCTATCATTCGTCCTGCAACGTAATGGTAATTGCTATGCACTATCTGAATCAGACAGGTGGAAGGTACGTGTCCTAAATAAGTTTACGGCGCATCCCCACCGCTCGCCAACTTATATTGCGAGAACTGTACGTCAGCTTAAATGCGCGGACAATTTAAAAAGTTACTGTGATTTTTGAAATATATTCACATAATCAAAGATAAACAATTTTGGCAATTCAGTCAGATATAGATCTGACCCAATCGTCCAAATAATGTATCTTTGATTACCTAAAATTTTTACGCCCGATTAATTATGTTTTCTTATTATTAATATTCAGTTTCATGGTTTTATATGTTCATGAAATTACTATACAAATATATACTAGTGAAATACATATATTAATCAAATAACAACAACTATAATTCTACCAAATGTAAAGCAATTTCACAAAATTATTCAACAAATCCACGGAAATTTGACTTGGAAATGGAACATAGAAGACAAGAAAAAAACATTAAATAGTTTCATACTTTTATATTAGAGCTTCAACCTGACAAATATAAAATAAGTATTGTGCGATTAACATTAACATTTTCTACAAACACAACCCGTAATGAGTGTTTAAAACTAAAGAAAAGAAATAACAGATAGAGCAAGTGTACTTGTTTCTTATAAGCTATATTTTGCATGTACTATATATATCTAACAAATCAGTCAATTTTGTCAAAGTACGGACAGTTTACAATATTCATCTTTTTTACTTTTTAAATATTTACTCCTGCAATATTTTAGAAAATCATCTGAAGATGTGTCTCTAGAGTCTTGTCCATTTAAAAATTTAGAGGCACCTTTAAAATGAAAATTAAAATTAACAATTTTATAAATTGTTTAATTGTTACATCAGAAAAATTGTTTCCATGCTCTGGACATCTAATCAAATAGTCCAATCTAATGTATTTAATTACAGTAACATGTAAATGTTGATATAAATTTTGGTTAGATGCAATTATAGGCAGCAGAGACATGCACATCTTATTTATATATATATGTATGTTTAAAGTTTTCCAGAAATTCATCATGTGCGTGTTGTTGATGTTCTGAGATAAGGACGCAACGTTTACATTTTTTCGCAATTACCTACGCGCACCAACACTTTTTTAAGATATATCCACTTACAAAGCTCAGTGCAGTTTGATCAATATTCGTATGTAGGAAATCTACGTTCGTAACTGGCGCTATATTTTGAAGGTCATTGGTATCATCGATTTGGCTAAGAAATGTCTTTATTGTAACTACATAAGTAGTCTCCACTAGCATCTTCCTCACAATTAGAGGATATTGAATGTCTGGAGACAAAATTATTAACCAGCAGCGTCTTAAAATAATTGCCAAATGCTATACAGGTAGGATTTACGTTACGACCTGCATGTTGTCGTAACTGTCCAAAAAGTTCTCTAGAGGGTCTTGATTAAAAACACGGGGTAAAAAATACGGTATCCTAAGTTCCCATATAATTTGCTTATACAGAGCTTAGAAAGTTTTCAGCGTAACTATCCAGTGCTTCAAGGATGGTGGTATTACTTTCTTATTGTCTTTCGTAAGAAAGTACGTATTTTCTAAAAACGTCACGCCTCTTTGCCAAAATTTCAAATGTGGAGAATTTCGTGTCACTCCACATCTTAATAGCTTACTACCTTTAAACAATTCAGTTCCACCATTTACTGAATCAAAAAGTCGATCGAAGAATAGCAATAATTCTGCCGTTTGAACTCCTTCTGCTCTCATAGTATCTCTGCCATCTATTGTATTGCCTGTAACAACAAAATATAAATACAACAAAATATGAAAAGAGGAAATATTACCATCTACACTCATGCGTCCAATTGCAGATGCCGCCTTCACGCTAAATAGTTAGAGATACTTTCTTTTTTTTTTTGTTTTACGCGATCCGGCAAAATATGAAAATCTGCTAGTTTAGGCATTACTCTTAACATTCCAGATGGGGCATCTATTTTGTATGCCAGAAGAATGTCTTGCCACGAGGCTCTACATAACTGTTTCCCATTAGTAACATATATTATGTCTTTTTCGAGAAAGTTGTTTCTGACGCCCTTTAGCAGATGTGGAGGATCGTACAAAAATATTACTTTCGACCCATTTACTTGGAAAGTATTCTTATGACGCATTTCTTGTTGCTTCTGCAAGTACGTTTGTCTGGTGTCTTCCATTAGGCTGTTTATGGCAGCCACATTAGTGCCACCTTGATCACAGACACATGCTTGTCAAACCTACCTTTTGCACTTCTGTGATGACGTTTCTAATAATATTTTTTAATGAAAGTGTCTTTGCGGTACTTTCACAAAAACCATAGTAAATATGCTGCTTCCAGGCCTTAAACACATCACGTAGTAAAAGATTAAGGCGTGGTCCGCTACTGTACTTGTTCTGATATCCCCAAATTCTTCAAATCCCTCCACAATATCCTTTGGGGGTTCCAATTTAAATGTGAGTGTAAAGCCATCTCGTCAAAGACAAGTATGCAATACTTTTCACATTCTTTCAATGTATTTGCCATACATTTTAAATGACTGAAAAGAGATTCATTTATATTTGAATTTAATTTTATTCTATTATGCCGGGCCATCATTGTCTTTCTTGTAGGCAATGCAAACAAAGAAGATAGGAATCTATACCCCTTACCAGTTTGTTTATATAAAGTGAGGGAAAGGATTTTTTCATCAATTGAAAAACGTCTCCCAGTGGATTTTCTACCTAAATTTTTAAGTTTGCTCTTGAAAAAAGCTTGACTGCTGGACTCCATTTATCCATCTTTTGAAACAGTTTTTTTAATTATTTAATTAATTTTAATCGTGCTCTCAAATTCAACTGTTTCTTTTTCATGCGGGAAATATTTCGAGATATTTTTTTAAACACCCTTTCCTTGTAAACCTCTGTCGGTGATTTTTTTCTTAATAATAGGTACATGTGTATCCCCTTGTTCTTTTTAAGATCATCGATGATTCTGCAAATAATATAATCCTCACATTAAACAGTATGATACATTGAAAACAAAAAGAAGAAACTGATAGACATAATTTTAATACTAGATAAAATTGTTTATCAGTACTTCAAATGATATTTGTACTAATGGTCATAAGTTTTAGCTTTTTCACAACTAGAGTTCAATTCCATATTCTGTAATCCAGATGTAGATGGTACTGGTTCGTATAAGTCCATATTCACCTTTCGTGGTGATGTATTTGGCTCTATAATAGATACGATATTCCAGAAGATGAAAATAGTAACAAGCAAAGAAGTAAAAATAAAGCAATTGCATAGTATTTGACAAAACTACATTTATTATACAAGTAATATTGTTGATAAAAATTATTAGTTTACCATATTTGCTGGAATGCAATTCTATATTAGATAATTGTGACGTAGAGGGCATAGATGTATTCAATTCAACATCCATTACCTCTGGTTTCTGAAATAAACAACTTTGAAGAGAAAATACTTGGAACTGTGGCTTCTCAGTGAATTGTTCCTGGCGTCTCCATACCACATTAACACAACCACTCTCAGAGTAGTGTTACTGCTGCAAATAACGACATGTTCGTCGAAATACGTATTTAGTATTCCAAATGTGTGAGTCTGGTGTGGAGACACTAACAGTTCAAACAACTACATTAATCCGTGGAAATACTAATTTATGTATTTTGACACCATATAATTTCCAATAATAAAATAAGCAAAACTATATCAACACTTACCAAAATGGGTATTAGCTTCAACAGATTTATTCTCAATATTGCAGTAATTATGGTCCAGAAATACTACAACAAATAAAAACATTAGCATGTGGCATCCCAACTCATTAACTTGTGAGTATCAACTTAATTGAAAATTGTTATTGGCGTACTAACAAACACTTACCATTTCTCTCATATGGTAGGCATAACAGTCGAACAGCTATATTATATAAATGGCCATTTGCACTTTTATGTTCTTGTAAAAAATGCAGATCACACACTCTCTCCTTCTTATATACCTCAATGGGATCCCTGTGCTGTAATTCAGGATTAATAAATAACCATTCCAAGAATGCATCCATTTCTTTCTTAGGATTTGGAAAGAAATGCAGTTTAGAGATGCTGCTATTGCGTCCTAATACTGTACAAGATGCCTTTCTTAGCATGTCTACATTTAGAGAAAGCAAATTAGTATAAGCACACTAAACATAATAACTTGACTAGTATACTTACTCTTAATTAAACCTAACACTTAAATTTTGTAAACACAATCATTACGATAAAACGAGTAGCTAATATGCACCTGCAAGTACCAAATTTTAGACTTATGCTTATAATATTTAGTACATTCACTTATTATCACCTTCAAAATTGTTTTTAAATAGCACAATAGATGTATACTTTAATCAAAAAATATAACACAATAAAACAAAAAACTAAGTTCCGAACACAAGCTCACGTGGATAAACAGTACCGGCATAACACAACGCAAACCAATCAATCGCATATAAACTTTTAATTCTTTGTAATCGTTTTTTAACATCTCTTTCGGAGTAACCGTTGTATATTGCTATCTTTTTGATATATTCTCATTATTTTGGAAACCTACTTTGTGTGAGTGCGAATTTAACTAACCTATTGAGTAAGAAATTGATAAACTACATTTAAAAGAAAAGCCCACATAAGAAATTCAACGACTTTGGCCCCGGCAGTTACGCGGGAAAAGAATTTTATAAAACTACCGCATCATAAGATTTCAAAAGGGATTAGCAATATTCTAGAAAAACAAAACATGAAGGTGTGCTCGACATCTAAAAACACCTTAAAGAATCTTTTAGGTCACCCGAAAGACAAGACAGTTCCGGAACAACGGTCGGGTATCTATAAAATAACTGTAGTGAATGCGATAAAGCATATATAGAACAGTCGATACGCGCAATAGCTACACGATTCAAAGAACATTTGGCACATTATTGCTACGGCAGGATAGACTCGCCAAGTATCGCGAAATATATGCATGACACGGGGCACGACATAAAAATGGAAAATTTAAAATTGATAAGACAGGTCGATTCACCGCGAGAACACGATGCATTTGAAGCCATACACATACACAAAAATATAAATCTTCTAAATCGGGACGCGGGACCGATTCAATCTAGTTTATTCCGATTATTATGATCAAATGAATGAATTTTAACTATAATTTAATTTCTTCGGGCATTAACCAATTCACACAATGTACTTGTAAATCTTTAACGTTCAAACTTCGGGTGTAGCAGGTACTTACTTTTGGCCGTCCACTTGACTTAATATGTGAATTTGCGGGGGTGAAAGGAGCCGTCACCGAGAGGGAAAATATTTGTGCATGCACATGGTCACAGTAAAAGTGGGGTAAAAATGCATGTTATAGAATTTTTAATGTTAGAAATTTGTCTCTTCGGTTTATACGGTTGTTGAAGATGCTTGCCTCGAGCTAGCGAAACACGTGTCACCGATTTTATTATAAACAATTGTGTGGTGAGGAGTTTACCGATGTGATATTTGTGTCAGTAAATTACACCACAGTCCTTGCAATCACCTTTATTGAGTATACATAGATAAAAGATAGAATAGTGGCCTACTCTTTCACTGAAAAGTGAACCAAGTTTCAGAACCATCTATGATTCCCTCAACAGAACTTTGTGACAATCATCGTACAGGAATCTGTAGATAATGAAACCACTACATGCGGAATTTTGAATATTTTTTATTGTCAATAATTATTAAAGTATGAAATTCATATAAAAATCAGCATCAGTGTTATTTTGCATTACATTTATTGAAACATAAACTTATCTGTGCAATATTATAATTTATACATGACATGTATTGGATATCTGGTCTCTTGCTGGGACTAGCTTGTGATGTGGATGGTAACGTAACGACTGTACATCCATCGATTCTAAAGTGGCATTAAGTGTTTGATATTTTGAAGTGCCTATGACAAGAAATAACCTATTGTACAAACATAATAATAGTTAGATAGTTATCACCAAATAATAGGGTTTCTCTTCTTTTAGCACTCTGAGGATAAACTTTACCAGAAACTTTTACTGTCCAGGTCTCTGAAGAATAGACAGGTTCAAATGATGTACGTTGCAAAGTTCCTTAAAATACATGTTTAGATATAAATTCATTATTAATTAAACAGACAAAAGTTTGTAATTTGTAAAACTTTGATTAAACTTACCTACGACTAGTTTTATCATTGCACTCTGGAATTGGAACACAGCAATGTCTCAGTTTTAATCTAAATTTACTAAATAAATATTACAAACTGCACTTGTCGATCGTTACTCACAACGCAAAAATTACAAAAAAATACCAGCATATAACAAACAACTTTAACCTATCAACAAAAAGTCTTCAATGCAGCAATGCAGCCAACCATAACAAGAGTTATGTTGGCCATTTTGCCTAAAGTGCTGCCTTCTATGATTTCCTCATCTAAGTTGAAAGTGATCAAGGTATAATATGTCCTGACTACCCCTGCTTCTCTAGCGTACGTCCGCATACCAGTACATCATCTAAGTATGGTATCGTTCCTTCAACATCCTCTAGGGTTTTGTGAATAAACCTCTGGAAAATTTTCGGTGCCGACGATATTCCGTACGGAAGATGACGCTGAAGCTAGCACGTGGGAGCACATTCGGGAAAGAGCGTCGATCAACCTCAGTACATGTTCATAATATAATACCATAAAGCAAGAAATTTAAGAACTAAATATACATGCAGCGATCAATAACAAGTAATAAGAAGTAATAAAGTATCCTCACATGCAGCTACCAAGTTTCTTAGTGAAATGCACCATAGTTGCAAAATAAGAAATGTTTAAATAAATACATGGTGCATCTTTTCTAATGTATTTTATTGTACAAGCTAGAGAACACGGGCAAACTGAACAAATTGTTGTACACACTCTCTCTAAAGCTCATCTAATACAACTAAAAAGAATTCGAAGTGAAACACGCCATAGTTGCTAAATTACAAATGTTTACTGACACAAATATCACATCGGTAACGGCACGTCACATCTCATCTTGAGAATTAGTCCTTCGTGCCATACTGTGTCAAACGCGTTGGCCAGGTCGAAGAACACCGCCCCGGTAATTTTCCGTCTCTCAAGGGCTTCTCTTGTGGCCTCTGCTATGCGTAAAAGTTGTAGATCCGCCGAGAGGCCCGCCCTAAATCCATACTGCTCGTCTGGCAGTATGTTAAGGCCGAATATGTCTTCACGGAGACGGGATAAAATGACTCTCTCTGCTATCTTTGATAAACTCGATAGCAGACTAATGGGGCGGTAGTTCTGTGGAAATAGTTTGTCCTTCCCCGGTTTTGGAACCATGACGACTTTGGAAGTTTTCCAGATGGTCAGGAAATAGCCCATGGTAAGGATTGCATTAACGAGCATCAATAATTTTCCCAAGATGTTTTAGGGAGTCTCTTGGCGGCCTCATTTGTGATACCGTCATGGCCCAAAGCCTTACCAGCGGTCAGACACTTGATGTTGCCGGCAATCTCCTTCTCGGTGGCCGGCGAAATCTCAGCCGCGGGAGCGTTGAGGACCTCCTCGTCGACTCTGATTACCTCCGCTTCCGTTTCTTCATCCGAGTCCCGCGGCCCCTCAAAGATCTGCGCCAAGATTTCCGACTTTCCACGGTCGTCAAAACAAGTCCTGCAGTTCCCTGAACGGGAGTGGTGGTATTGGCCTGGCTAGCGCTCCTCTTCAGGGCCCTGAAAGGTCGCCAAAGAGAACCGTCGGCCAACGCGAGGGATGCCACCCGGTCCGACCACTGTTGTAACCGAAATTTCTGCAATTCATCCCGTAGTCGAGTCCGCAGATGATTCGTCACTCTCGCATCGGCAGGATCGAGGATGCGCTGAGCGATCTTCCTCGCCTTTCGTCGGTCGTTAAGGAGAGCACGCAAGTAAGAGCCATTGATGGCGGCTAACCGCCCGATAGAACGTCGCTTCCGTAATAGATGTTTTGATGAGAGCCAGGCACTCCGCACGTCCGTCCAGGGTGATGAGAATTGGGTTGTGGTCCGAGGACATGTCGGCGACTGATTTTACCGAAACTGCTCCCATGATGTCCTTGGTGATGGCGACATCGAGTATGTCCGGCCTTGCGCCGGCTCTGTAGTAAGTCGGTCCGTCTGGCGGATGGACAGTAACATCGTTGGGGAGGCGTAATCATACAGCCTCCGACCAGACGCGTTCACGACGCGGCATCCCCAGAACGGATGCTTAGAATTGTAATCACGGGCAGTAAGAACTGGATTATCGCCAGCCATCAGCAGATCTAGATCCTCGAACTCAGCTCCCATCCCAGGCGGAACGTAGACGGAAAACACCTTCAATTTCTCATAATTGAGCTGGTTCACCCAGATCGCCACAGCCTCGAGAGAGCGAAGAGGAGGCAGGGCGGCCAGCGAGTGACCGATGTAAGTCTTGATGGCGATGGCAACACCACCGCCACGGCCTCTGAGTCAATCGGCCCTGTAGACTCGATAGTTAACGAGAGTACATCGATCACCTGGGCGAATCCACGTCTCGCTGATGAGGGCGACGTCTATGGACTCCTCAACCAAAAAAGCGGTAAGCTCCTGGATCTTCCCAAGCAAGCCATTCGCGTTCCATGCGACCAACTTCAGAGATGGAAAATCGTCTCCGATGCCTTGTACCATTAATAGCCGGTACTTCTCCCGGTCGAGGTGATGTACCTGAGTGTCTCTGCAACTACTGCAAGTCGTTCGACAAGGTTGCAGAGCAAGGAGAGAACTTGCGACATGTCGTTGTTCCCTGCAGACATGGAAACCGTTCTTCTACCAGATCGTGGAGTACGAGCAGCATCGGGTTGGACCTGGGTGGAAGTGGTCCTGCTGGTCCTCTGAGCGGAACGACCTGGTGTTGCCTGTGAGCCCCCGCCAGCTGAGCATAAGAGCCGCGACCACCGGCGCTCCTTGTAGGTCGGTTTGCTCCCTGAGCAGGCCTCGGTACCTCGGTACTGTTGGTGTAACCGGAGTACGAATTGTAGAGGATTCGTCTCCGGATCGACGCTTGTCCTCTGGCGATTAATACAGGGGAAGGTGAGCGCTTCTTGCGTCTCTTCCCCTTGATTGTTTACACCCAGTCCTGGGAGTCGACAGAAGGATTCTGCTCACTCATAGGGAAAGCCTCAATGCCCTCTGCTTTCCCCGAATTTGACTGGGAAGGAGCCTTAGATACGAAGAGGCTTCTCGCAGCAGGAACATGCTCATTCCGGCTCTTCAAGATGTCGCGAAAGGCCGGGGATTAACAACATAATATCCTCTGTCGACAAAGATCTCATGTCTCTCATTGGAGGCCCGGATGAAGGGCCCGGTACTCGGGTGCCTGCGGCGTCAAGCTCTCAGTAAGGGCCCAGAAACCATCCCGTGGCGAGGCCGCCAGAAAGACGTTCGAAAACGACGTAGTATTTTTAGGGGAGTACGATACATCCCAACGGTTCCTTCGTGATATAAAATGCAGCTAAACGCTGCTAGTTGTAGAAAGCGAATGGACGGACCAGCCGTGGGTGTAAAAAGCCCACTCCCGGTCTAAAAACGCACTCACACACAACAATCATATATAAATAAATGTATAGATAAAACAGTAAGTAAAATATAAATAGTTAAAATGGTTAAAATAGATAAATAAATTGGAGACTACACTATTTTCTTTTATTCTTTTAATTTTCAATATTCTTTTCTTTTTTATTTTTCAAAGTTCTGTTCTTTTTTATTTTTTCAATATTCTTTTCTTTTTTATTTTTTAATATTCTTTTTCTTTTTTATTGTCTTTTAATCTTTTACTTTCTTTTCTTTTGTAAAATTCTTCACTTTTTCTACAATTGTTTTGGTCTAAAAATAGACTTTCTCCAATTCCAGGTAACCCGGAAGCGTCACTCTCGTGTAGAGCACACTTTCAAAATCGACTAGTCGCCCTTGTCGAAGAAATTTCCCGAAGCCCTGGAATGGTCAATTCCAAGTACACAGCCGGCGAGGTTACTTGAGGTCGTTCAAGGTCATCGACCGGAGCGAGCGCTGTAGAGAAGCAGCAGTAGCGCGCACACCAGAAAAAGGTAGGGAGGTGGCACTAACCTGATCTATCGTGTGATGCTGCTTCCCCTATTCACCGTCACTTTGTTCGCCCCCGCGCAAGGCGATCAACCCCGGTCAACCCGGTGGAAGTTGCATGCCTATCGGAGGGAACTTCGCTTTTTGATTCTTTTTAATTATTCTTTTGATTTGACGGTGTTTTAATTATTTACTTTCCCTTTTTATTTTTATTCTTTTTAATGTTTTATTTATCTTATCGCTCACTTGACGTATCTCGCACTCACAACCCTCTCACAAATCAGCTTACCGCTGGTTTTAGGTGGCATCCTTCGAAATATAAAGCCCTTATCGAACGAACGATCGTCGCTTCTGGGATATATTTTTTTCAGTGTTGGTATATGGAAAGTTTCCCTTCTTATATATCTATTCAACGTCCTAGGGTCCATACATACGCGTATATCACCATTTGCCTTGGGCGCGATTACGATCGGATGCACCCAGTCAGTTGGTTCAGTCACAGGTTCAATAATCATTTTGGCAACCATTTCGTGGAGTTTTTATTTAACTTTATTCCTTAAGGGTGTTTGGTAGATTTTTAAATTTCCTTTTTAATTATCTATCGTTTAACATGATTTGGCCTTGTCCTAAATAAAGCAATTGCCATTATGTAATAATGAAAATTTATAGTAATTAGGAAGATACAATTAAGTAAAACTTGAAAAATATGTTTTTACTACAATCATAAAACGAAAACCTTTGGGTATTGAAAAATAAATCCGGGACTGACGCATTTTTACAGTACAGCACTTTGTCATGACGTAATTTTTTCCAAATTTTAATTTTGTTTATGTGTAAATTGAATAAGAATATACGGAAATTTAAATTGTGAATTGTATAGATATAATTAAATAAAACGAGAGCGACACGTATAATTATTCCAGATATGTATATGTATACCAAAGTTAAATTAAGTGACATATAATTACGATTGAAGGAATCGCAATAATGTTTTTAAAAAATATTTATTTCAAAATATTACAAACAAGTTAAATTAAGAATAGTGAATGAAAAGACAACTACGCAAGCTTACGCCTAAAGGTACAGGTCAAGATTGCTGTCCCACGATGCGCCCTTCCTGCTTATAACATCGGTCCTTGGTCCTAAATGGATTTTGGCGCCGTTGAGATGAATTGATATTAATCTTTACCCTTAGTTTATGCTTAACGGAAATAATATACAACAAGGTTTATTGGTTGTCTATGCGGACATGACATACATACTTATCGTATATCTAATGCTAGTTTTCTATTGTATCTGCGAACATAACTCCTTCCCCCTTAAGACAAAACGTCCTCGTTTTGTATATTATTAACATCTATGATTGGGTTTAAGGGAAATTGTACATTACGATCGCTTACACAAAATAGTTTAGTGAATTTCTTTCTAAGAGTAACAGAGAGGACACCAATTATACAAATTATTATTATTAAAATAGTAGTGAAGGAAATATGTGTATAATGCACAATAGGGTGTAAAGAAAACTGATTATGAATATTTTTCGCTTCTTCTTTCAAAGCATTAATATCATGTAAATTGTTTAAATGTAGTTCGACAGATTTACTTGGTTGATAATGTTTTATAACAGATTCCAAATGGAATGTGAAGTTTCTAGGGGTATTTTCAAACGTTTGGTCTTCTACAATTATTTTGCAGCCGTTTTCAGAGGCTAACGCTACATTATCTCTTATTTTTATACGATTAATTTTATGCGGACACTCTTCTACTACCTCTAGTTCGTTTTTGCACGACACTACTATTTGATTGTTTTGAAGTTGAGTGTAAAGTTTGTAGTCGTTATTCACTTTCGCGAACACGCAACCTTCATTTAATTTAAGAGAACACTTATTTATTGAAGGCTTATTGACGCACATCACTTGTTCATCGATGGATCTGCAGTCTTCATTCGTCCAAAATTCTTCTTTGGCACCTTGGAGGTGAAATTGCGTTGGGGGCATTAACACCACATCTTCTGCGTTAGGGATGGGGTATATCTTGGTGTAATAGTACATAGGGATTCTGAGGATAGGTACATACAGTATACACGTAATTGTATCGTCTATGGATGCTACTTTGAATTTTGAGAATTCCAATATTTTATTAACGTGAACGTTATCCCAATGGAGTAGTTCAGCAGTTTTGTAGATTAACTTTAAGTGTCTGACGATTTCTATTAGTTCTGAGTTGGAAATAATTTCTAAATTGACTATTTCAGAGAAAGCGAGGGAGATTGTTCTCTCGATAGTTCGGAGGACGTTTAGTATTGTTACGCTCAATTCATAGTTATGTTGTAGTACCAATTGTGTTTCAAGAACATTGCTGATATTTTGAAACGACGTCAATGTCGCGTTTATGTTGCCTAATATGGTGTTTAGATCTTCAGAATACCTTTGCGTTATATGATTCGCAAATGAATTATATTTATCCATCTGTTTTATTACTTTTTCCTGATTTTGATATAGAAATTTAATGTTTTTATTAATATCCTTTAAATCATCATTGTCCGGATTTCCGCCGACATATTTAATTGCTGTGCCTAGGGCATTAATTAACGCTCGTTTAGTTTTTCTGTTTTTAAACTTATTTAGTTGTTATTCGATTTGTAAACAATTGTTTTTCAAATTACAAATATTTTTGTAATAAAGAGTCTCTGTTGCTTAATTCTAATACGAGTGCATTACTAAGTAACGCCTTATAATTTACTTCTATGCTACTAATGTTAATGTAAAAATAAAATTTGTGATAGTGACTTAATAGTTTTGTTGTGCCTAGATTTTTAGGAAAATACCCGTTCAGGCTAATTTCCTCCACCTGAAGTGGCAGGTTGGGGTTCGTCAGGGTTGTCCTGCAAAGAGAATTTCTTTTTAATTCTTTTAATTTTCCGTGTATGGATGTTCGCGGATGTATTCGTTCCGTCTCTGATGCCGCTAATTTTATTGTCATCGATTGATGTTACGTGCACTTTATCGTAGTATGGGTCAGTTTTTCTAATACGTTGTCTAGTAAAATACACGGCGGGTTCATTGATTTGTACATCGCGGTCGTTGTTTCCTTGGTTTCGCTTTTCGACGTTTTGAGTACCTTTATCAAGTTGTTTCTGATATAGGTGATCATAGAAGAGTAGAAGTTCACGTTTTCGTTTTTCGTTATATTCGTCATAAATAGCTAAATTTAAATCAATTTCGTGGGTATTTAAATTATCGTACGGTCCGTATAATAATGAAAATGGAGTATAGCCCGTTGCGAAGTGTATGAATTGATTATTAGGACCGCAGAAATCATTAAGTTTTGCGGCGGTTCATTTTTGTTTTGAATCTTTTCAATTCGCTCTATAGGGGAGTTTGAAGAACTATCGAATTCGTTGTAAAATGTAAATTAATTTTAAAAAGATTACAGTATTCTTGGAATACATGATTCTTGAATTCTTTCCCTTCATCACAGGCCATTTTTGTTGGGTAACCGTGGTGTGAAAAATAATGTCTCAGTTTATTTAATATAGCAATTCCCGTAGTATCGTGGATATAATAAGCTTGCGCATATCTGGAAAATAGATCTACAATAGTAAGGAATTTGTTGCTTTCGAAAGAAAAGGTGTCAATATGAATAATAGCGAATGGTCTCTTTGCTAATAAGGGGCCGGAAAATGGAGTTTTATACGGGCGTCTTTCATATTTTCCTGCTAGGCAGATTTCGCATTCGTTTAAGATCTTATTAATTTTAACTTTCATGTCGGGCCAGTAGTATTTAGATTTTAACTGATTGTACGTTTCTGTGATACCATTGTGATTTTCAGAATGGTATCGATTAATTAAATCGGATTGTTCCGCGGGGTTGCGAACGTCTTTGGCGAGTACGTTACTTTCAATAAATTTGACATTACTATCAAAGAGATGTTGACATATACCCGTAAACTTGGATTCTAGGTCTTTGTCGCAAAAATATATACCATAAAGATTTTTAGGGTCCACTATTTGTTTCAGGGCGCGAGTTAAATTTTCAAGCTCCTGTCCTTTTCTAGCGGTTACGATATAATTGTGTTTCGTTTGAAAGACTTTGGTATAGTTTGCGTCGTATTGGTCACCTAATTTAATAATGATACGGTTTACGAAATGATTTATCGGTTTATCGGAAATGGGCATAGTAAAAACAGGGTTTTCGGTGGCCGTATGTCTGGTATTATTAGATGCGTTTTCATTTAAGATTTCGTCACAGTCATCTAGGGTGAGGTTTTCGTCTAAGTCTATGTTAGGAAAAATTGAAAGCGGGTCTGTATCGTCTTCTCTTTCTACTTCCTTGGTATTAATTTCTAGGCGTGATAAGGCGTCGGCAACAACGTTCTCTTTTCCCTTTTTGTAGTGCACAATGTAATCAAATTCCTCTAATCTGAGTCGCCATTTAACTAGACGCGAATTCGGGTCTTTAAGAGAAAATAGCCAGATCAAGGGTTTGTGGTCAGTTTCGATAATGAATTGTCGACCAAAGATATAAGGTCTAAAATGTTTAGACGTTTCAACGATGGGAAGAAGCTCTCGTTCTGTCGTCGAGTAATTCTTTTCCGCGCTATTGAGGGTTCGTGAGTAATACGCGATCGGTTTAGAATTTTGCGATAATACACCGCCTAGTGCAACGTTCGATGCATCAGTTGTTACGCAAAATGTTTTTTCAAAGTCGGGATACACAAGTATCGGGGCATTGGTAAGGAGTTCCTTGCAATGTTGGAATGCTTGCACATAATCAGGCTCGTTTGGATTAATTTTCGTTCCCTTCTTCAAACAGCGGGTGAGGGGTTGCACTATTTTAGCGAAATTTTTTATAAAACGACGGTAATAACCAACTAAGACTAAAAATGCTCTTATTTCCTTTGTATTTTTCAGCAAAGGATATTCCTGTACAGATTTTATTTTAGACGGGTTAGGTTTAATACCTTTAGCGGTAATTACGTGACCTAAAAATCCAACTTCTTTCTGTAAAAATTCAGATTTGTCTAACTGCACTTTTAGATTGAATTGCCTGAATTTCTCGAAAATCTGTTTGATATGTACAATGTGGTCGTGAAGCGATTTTGAAAAATACAATATCGTCCATATAGACGAAACAAAACTTATGTAGATATTCCCGTAAAATGTTATTCATGACTCGTTGGAATGTACTAGGGGCATTTCTTAATCCGAATGGCATTCGGACGTATTCATAATGCCCGTTATTCACGGTAAATGCTGTTTTCTCTACCGATTCCGGATCCATCTCGATTTGGTGGAATCCCTGAGCTAGATCGAGAGTCGAAAAATAGCTACATTTACCTAAATTGTCTAAAATTTCGTCTATCCTAGGTAAAGGGTATTTATCTTCTATAGTTTTTCGTTTAATTTGTGGTAATCGATTACAAGCCGCCACCTTCTTTTACTACTAGCGTCTAATTTTTTGGGTACAATCCACACGGGCGAACTGTATGGTGAAATGCTAGGTCGAATAATTCGGTTATCTAGCAGTTGTTGTATTTGGTTTTGAATTTCGGTTTTCAGGTGATATAGGTAACGGAATGATTTACAAAATACGGGTTCGTTGTCCGTAGTTCTTATGTTGTGTTTCACTACTATCTCGGCTACTATCTCGGCTTTTTCTTCCGAATTGAGGTGTTGGGTACGGATGGCATTCATAATATCTGTTTTAACGAGATTTTCCTGCAGACGATTAATTTCGAAATTACAAAGGGGTTCGGCGTATAATTGATTTTGGAAGTTAATTTCTATTTCCCGATCTTCCTCGAAAGGGATGGTGCAAATGCCGTCTTTCGCATAGCTGATAGACTCGGGTATGATAGTATTACCTATTTTGGTTTCATGTATCAGTACCTGTCCTTCTTCGATGGTAACTGGTACTTTAATAAATTTTCTAGTACTTTGCCTAAAAGGGGTGAAATTGGCTGGATTTAACTCCATTGAAAAGGGGATTTTTATGTGACCTATTTGCAGTTCTCGGGTTTCGTAATCTATTTTCGCACCTAGTTTCAAAAACTGATCACTGCCCAGGGAGGCATCGAATCGATCGTGCCATTTTAAGACATTAAAATTTACTTTTCTCTTAATTCCAAATTCTTGTAAAAGAGGATATGAATTGTTTTCGTCGTTTGTTATGGTTTTATTTAAACTTTTGACAGTAAAGGGTTTTTTGAACAAGTATTGTTGGAAATAATTATACGCAGTTTCTGGATTTATGATAGAGTTCGAGGCTCCAGAATCGATTAATATTTTAAGACCTAAACTGGGGAGAGTTATAAAGGGAAGTTTTGGTCTTATGATTATCGAATTTAGGTCGAGGGTAACTGATCTTAGGCTTCCGCCTGAAAATTTTCATTGTCTTCGTTAATGGAAACTTCTTGTTCTTGAGGGTCGAAATAACAATCATCGATATCGTTAGGGTTCTGGTATTCATACTCTGGTTCTTTATTTTGCTGTATATGATGCAGTTCTTCGGCAATAAAGTTGTGTGGGCCCGTACTTCGGAAGAAGTTGGGGTGTCTATAAGGAACATTTTGATGTGGTTTCGCGGTATAGGTGGTTGTAACAGACATGAGTGTTGGTTTTTGTTCCGGTTTCTTACCAAATACATTATTATTGCCAAAGGTGCCGGTACCGGATGGTCTAGCGAATATGTTTACCGGTTCACGAGGAAATGGGGTCGCGTTTTTATGTTGTATGTTTTGCCCAAATTGAGGCGATTGGTAACGAGACGGGGTGCTCTGCGGAAAGGCCGGGGCGAAACCCGTCCTTTGTTGATGAGTAACGAATGGTTTGCACGCGATATTTGTGCGATCGGTTGTATTTTACTAATAGAATTATTTAACTGTTTTGGGGGTTCTCTTTGTCTTACAAAATTTAGGAATTGAAACTTGTTGTTTGTGATTGTCGTAGTTACGTAAGTGTACGAGACAATCCTCTAATGAGACGCATATTTTGTATGATACAAATGAACGGTAAGGTTCTAGAAGGCCTGCTTGAAATGTGTTTAAAGCTCTTTGCGCGTACATATTAGTTTTATAAATTTTTATGTTGTTCTTGGCTTCCCCGAGGCCAATGTGTTCTAATAAGTGCTGTAATTTTTGTTTTAGCCGTTCATAATATTGATAATAATTTTCTGTGGTCATTTGGTAACACGTTATTAAATCGTTTTCTAGGAGTAACTCGTTTCTCTGGTCGTCGAAACGATTTAAAAGTTCGTTCTTCACCTGAGACCAGGTTGTGCAATTTGAAACGATAAAGGTTTCTCTAGCGGCCCTGGTGAGTTTTGAGCAGCAAATTTCTCTAGCTATATTTAATTCGGCGAAATTAACTGCCATATTTACGTTTGAATCTAATTTTAAACTTAAATTAGTATGTAAGTCTCCTAAAAACTCCTCCTCAGAATCTGAACTTAATAGGCTATCAACGCGCACGGGAGATCTGTCTCTGTATGCGTTCATAACAGTTCCAAAAACGTGTATAAGGTATACAAGGGAGAATATAAAATAGAAAAGACTTACAGGAATAGGAGCACAGCTACTATAATGTCGATGTCTAGCCGATCCTCCTGGAGTTCCACGTCGGTCGAGGTCCTCGGGTGGTTGGTTGGGTGAGAAGCGTTGTGTACGTAGTGGTCGGGCACCTGGAGTAGTGGAGAGCCGTCTGAAGTTGAAGTCTCTCGCTGGTGGAATTTCACTTTCACGCAACACTCTCGGTATAGTTTTGATCTCCAATAAAAACTTGAAAGCTACCGATTTTAATTACCGTTTGGAGATCCTGTTCGCAGCGCCAATTACGATTGAATGAATCGCAATAATGTTTTTAAAAAATATTTATTTCAAAAATATTACAAACAAGTTAAATTAAGAATAGTGAATAAAAAGACAAGTACGCAAGCTTACGCCTAAAGGTACAGGTCAAGATTGCTGTCCCACGATGCGCCCTTCCTACTTATAACATCGGTCCTTGGTCCTAAATGGATTTTGGCGCCGTTGAGATGAATTGATATTAATCTTTACCCTTAGTTTATGCTTAACGGAAATAATATACAAAAAGGTTTATTGGTTGTCTATGCGGACATGACACACATACTTATCTTATATCTAATGCTAGTTTTCTATTGTATCTGCGAACATAACTATATGTATGAGCGAAGTTATGCGTGTAGAATAATTAACCGCACCGACCTTTGCTAAGACCGCCTATTATGACGTAAGCGGGGAAGTTAGCTGTGTACTGTCCTCGACAAGTTTGCAATATTTGTGATTTACAAATATATGAGTGGGTATTGTTTATTCATATTGCAGGAATCGTTCTTGTAAGTTGGATGTTCGCGAAAACAGTGAAAATACTTATAATTAGGCATCCTCCAACTCTAAATTGTAAGTGAATTAATTAAGAAATGATATGCAATTCAAATTCTAGGGCAGTGATGGCGAACACGTTTTCCATGTGGGTAAATTTTATATACTTTTTTAAGATTTGACAGTGTGGGTCATAATTATACCAATTTTATATTTAAATTTGATAGTAGGTCGGACATATGTGTGACGTAAAAAATAAGGTTACATACTCGGTATTTAAATTTTATTTCGATAATGTAAGATAAAGTTAGGCTCATAATGAAAAAAGCAGTAAATATGTTATTTTTTATTAATAAAAGATATAAAAACTATAACTACTTTAGACAATTCTTCTATATTTGGAATTCACCTATTTAACACACGCAGCACTTCATTCGTTGCCTTCAATTCAAAGAAAATAGTTTTTCACAGACATATGTTGGACCAAACATCGGTAGAATGACATTTGCTAGTTTTTTGCATTGGATTAAGGTTGTTTAGTACTTATTTTTGAATGTGAGAAATGTAAAAAATGCGTAATACGTGCATTGTGAGAGAATTCATATCGAATCCCTCTCACATGTACAAACATCAATGTTCAGACCATATATACATAAAATTTGTATACGAAATTACAGCTCTTGCAAAGCCGTACTGACGAGCGGTATAACCGCGAAACGTACGTCTACGGATGGCAAGAGAAGATCAAAATTTTGTAATTTGCATTTCTCCCACGGCGGGTAGCCGAAGAGCGCGACTGCAGTTACTGCAGGAGGCTGTGGCAACGCAAGTTGTCCACTTCTGTAGAAAAATAACTGTAAAAAATGCGTAATACGTGCATTGTGAGAGAATTCATATCGAATCCCTCTCACATGTACAAACATCAATGTAAATACTTTTATAAATATTATACGTACAACTAAACTACTGGCGACTCGTAGCGGATTTACCTTTGTCCCTACAAAGTACCCATAGTAAATGACATACAATATGGTTTCAGCATTACTATCAGTCTTCGATTTCTAATAATAAATGAATACTTTTGAAGAAAATCTCCAAAAATGTATACTATGACATTTGTTCGGAAAGAGGCATCTTATAAGGTATTATTGAGTGCGTGGTACAGTTAACTGCATCGAAATGGCTGTTTACCATTGGGAATAAGTTTAGACATCGTCTGACAGATAGCGCATGTTAAAAGTGTTCTGGAAATATAAAAACGGCTTCAGGGCCGGCTCGAAAAGAATCGGTAATAATTTATCTACGTGAATCTTCTCTAAAAATGCTTTTTTCTTGTAAATGTCTATAAAGAACAAGTAAAAACATTATAATTACATACCTAATACTAAAAATATACATATATATGTCAGCACCATACAAACAAATAGAAAAATAAAAGAAAAGGTTAAATTTATCTATTTATATTATTACTAGGGGACATGCTCATGCATTACAATTTTTCTTAGACGACATAATATAGTTTTGAAACTACAAAATCTCAGTTTAAAATACATGATGTTATATAACCCGTTCTTAATTACCTTTTCGGTAAGGCCGAATAGGTTGTGTAGCACGTGACCAGTATAAACTCATTTTATTGTTATATGTAGACACATGGATAGATTTAATTCAAGAATGTAAATATAAATGCGTTGAACATGTCAATAAACAAAACATAAAACATGTATATCGCAAAAGCACAGTGTAAAAGACACAAAAGGACCGACAATAGGACCGATGGCACAAGAGGTCTTTTGCAGTGTAATTCGCGCCCACTTTAATGCATATTTTTTACCTTTAGATTCTAATTTTTAAACTTCGAAATGCCGACCGGGCGATCGCCTTTCCAAATATGATATTTGTTGCTGTAGGCCCTGTAGGGTTAGATCCGACCGACAATGGCCAACATAAATTCATAGTCTGCGATCGGCGGCAAAGTTCCTTTGTATACTTTTGTACGTAGAAAACGGTTTCGAACCATTGAAATGGAGATAGAAGTGGAATGATAACAGCGCCTATAGTATAGTATAGTAATTGAAGCCGGTGTGAGAGAAGAGTGCTGTTGCTGTCGGCGAGTATTCTATCGCAGTCGCACTCGTTTTGTAAGAATAGAAGAGTTGTGGAGGTATAAATTCTGTTCACACACGTGACTTTATTGACGGGGCAAATCGAAATTTTAGAACGGCTGATACTGTATATATATATATATATATATATATATATATATATAATCTTTTACCCTTTCTACCTTTCGGTGTAAGGGTTCGGAGCCACCGAGCCGTATACGCATGTATACCGTAGCGCTCCTGGCCCGGTTAGTGGCCTTTCCTTCATGCAGCGTATTAAAGGTTGCAGATCCATTTTAGGATTTTAAACTACTACGCTTCCGCCGCGGTCGAGTTTCGAACCCAGACCTACTCATTGTGAAACGTAATTTTTACCACTGGGCCACTAGGGGGTTAGTACTGTGTACTGCTGATACTGTGTTTTTTAAAATTAGATCTTGTTGGATTAGAAAATCATTGATTTGAATAAAAAAGTATTACGGGAACAGATGAAATATCATAATTGGTAGCTATACATTTTAAATAATTATCAATTTCCATCGATATTTATCGATTTTCACATTTACTTTTTATTTCAATGTTTAATAATAATAGTAATAATATATGGTGTTGGATTAACAACTTTGTTATTTTAATTAAAATATTGATTCTTGAACAGGTAAAATATAGCCATTGCAATATGTATTTAAAAAATCAAATCAAATTAATTAAAATTTCGGTTGCGAATCTTACAAGACAGCCGTTTAATTTATTTCGCTTTTCATTAATTGTCCACTGTCGAATATAACGACCATATATCAATTAATAAGGCACAGTGTATGGAGTAATATAAGGGGATCTAATCTAACCCAATGAATGAGTTATTACAAAATTCAAGCAATAAGTATCAATATCAATATATATCAACGTCAAACGGCAAACACGTAGTTATGATTTCAAACACTAAAGAAATCAATTGAATTAACACACTATTACTGTATTTATAGTTTCATTACTGCATTGAAGTAGAAAAAATGTTTCCTATTCCCGTCAGGAATAAAAAAGAATGTGAAAAAATAATATCCAAGTTACTAGATATTATGCTTTTGAACCCTTTTACTGTTGGGAATACTTACAAACAGCAGTATGAAATTTTCTACAGCAATGCAGTAATAGTTTGCTATATAGGAAGTAAAACGGGATTAATCGGGTCAGCGGTCTGTAGTGGTATTCAGAGGATGAAAAAGGGAACTCGCTTGTTCAAAATTCTCAATATTTCGTCCTTTATTTAGAACTTAATCATGAGATTACTAAAATGTACAAGTCAGCAAGAAAAATTAATTAAACATATGAAAGTACTCACAAGTGGAGGCTAATGTTATAAAACAGGGTCCATAATCAATAAAATTTTTGTAAATGTAAATAAATAGCAAAATAATGGCATATTTCGCTAATTAAAAAACTTTTTTAATTTTTTGAAAAACATGTACTGGTTGAGAATCAATTTAATTCTGACAAGGAATATGTAAAATTTATCTGCTTGCAAAGGATCACCGTACTAATGAGAATAAAAATATCGTTCTTCAAACAAGTAAGGTCCAATAATATAGTCACCAATAATTCCCGCATAGACTTCTCCTCTTCTCCAACACGATCCAGAGCCCACAAGCAAAATTCCAATCGATGGTCAAAGTCCATCCCATATAAATGTTGATGTATTTGGATATGATATGGGTGATACTTGTGTTTTTTATGATCCTCTGTACACTAGATCTACTTATATCGGTTTCTTGGGTAATCTTCCGTGAACTGGTACTAGGATTTTCAACAACTGAACCTAACACTAGAAATTCATTTTCCTCGTTGTCAACGACTGATTTCCTTCTTTTTCGTTTAGAGTAGGAAGTATTACCTGTCTCTCGAAACCTTGCGAAAAGTCTTTCAAAAGCCCGCTTTTCAGGATGTTTTTGTTCAGGATGTCTTTGTTCAGGATACTTTTTGCGCATAAACTCTGCCAGCCAAAAAACAGTTTTCATGACATTCACCTATGGTCAAAATCATATCCACTCGTTCTAGGATAGACAAATCCATCATTGTAAAAATATCTCAAATAAAAGAAAATGACACTTTCATTATTTCACAAGTTCTTTTAAATTTCTCTAATAGTAGTTATGTACCATTATCAAAGAATAAAGTATACTAAACTAAAGTAAAATTGTGATGACATTTAAAAGGTATGTCATTATGACAATTTAAGTGCTGTATCTAGTAGTAAGCTATTTTTTAACTATGAAGAACGCAAAAATTATTAAAATATGTACGAAGGGGTTACAATTAATGAAAGAATACAATACATAGTGTAAAATGGCGATCATGTAGAACATTTATTATAATACTTATCATTTAAAGGCATATGTGTTTCATTAGCAACTTTTTCAGATCGTTGAAATAAAAAACAATTGCATTTCCATATTCAGCAGCTTGGATTTAATTTCAATCTAGGTAAAATTTAAAATATCTTCAAATATCTCCAAAATCATAAGAGATAGGTATAGGGAAACCTAATACAGTTTGGGTAGGAATTGAAAAACCTTTCTCCGAGTCTGAAAATATACAGAGTGTTCCATTTGAAATAACAAAGTTATACACTATTAAAGTTGAGACAAATAAAGCCGGTCTATGGAATCACCCTGTACATTATTGTAAAATTACATACCTGAAAATAAGTAGCCCACGATATACTAAATCAAGGCTAAAAGCATGATTTGAAAATTTCAATTAGTTTGTCTGTTATGTCCATTTTCAAAAAGTCTTACTTTTTCGAAAATCCTCAAATACTTCGAAAACGGCTAACGATAGGTATATGGAACATTGAAGTAAGTCACCTTTATTTTTTCTATACAATTCGAAAAAGCAAAAAATATATATTGTTCCATTTAAAAAAACATAACTTTGATACTTAGCGCTTTGTTGGGATATCCTGTATCAATGAAAATATTTTCTAATTATGGCCATTATAAACGTACACCATCTTATCAAAAAGATTTAAAAAGAATTATTAGTTTGGGAGCTACAGTCCGAGGCGCTGGTGGTGGGCCACCCTGTATATATATATACGTATCCATTCAATTATAAACGTTTAAACATTTTCGAATTAACTTACACCTACACTAATATAAATAATAACAAAAATTCGTTTGACTTACAAAACTTTGGTGCGTTATTATTTATATTAATTATGTAATTCTAATGTAAGTAACCCTCGTCGATTAAGTATTACACATACAAGTCAAATAAATTAACGTCTGCTAATTTACAATTTTCTTTCTAAATCAAAGCCGGATCTGTTCAACGCACAAATAAGAATCGGTCACGTGGTCACATTACGATACTTCCAGGTTCCTTTACGAGTAGAAAGGGTTTCGTTGACAACCACTAGATATCGGTAACCATTCGGTTATACATAAATTCTCTATCCTTGTTTCTCCCGAGAATGAAGTGATTTTCGAGACAAGGACTTCATTCTCGGGGGAAACAAGGATAGAGAATTTATGTGTAACCGGATGGTTACGGATATCTAGTGGTTGTCGGCCAAACTTTCCACTCGTAAAGGAACCTGGAAGTATCGTAATGTGACCGCGTGACCAATTCTTATTTGTGCGTTGAACAGGTCCGGCTTTGATTTAGAAAGAAAATTGTAAATTAGCAGACATTAATTTATTTGACTTGTATGTGTAATACTTAATTGACGAGGGTTACTTACATTACAATTGCATTGTAATTAATATAAATAATAACGCACCAAAGTCTTGTAAGTCAGACGAATTTTTGTTTTTATATTAGTGTAGGTGTAAGTTAATTGGAAAATGTTTAAACATTTATAATTGAATGGATACGTATATATATATAGGAAGTAAAACGGGATTAATCGGTCAGCGGTCTGTAGTGGTCTTCAGAGGATGAAAAAGGAACTCGTTTGTTCAAAATTCTCAATATTTCGTCCTTTATTTAGAACTTAATCATGAGATTACTACAATGTACAAGTTAGCAAGGAAAATTAACCAAACATATGAAAATACTCACAAGTGGAGGCTAATGTTATAAAACAGGGTCCATAATCAATAAAATTCTTGTAAATGTAAATAAATAGCAAAATAATGGCATATTTCGCTAATTAGAAAACTTTTTAATTTTTTGAAAAACATGTACTGGTTGAGAATCAATTTAATTCTGACAAGGAATAAGTAAAATTTATCTGCTTGCAAAGGATCGCCGTACTAATGAGAATAAAAAACAAGCGACAAAATAACAGAAAAAGGCTAAGTTTTATTAAGAATGTTTATCTGAAAATATATTCAGATTGACTCTTCCAAGATGGTGCAATTAATACAAATGTTTTTTTGTGTAGTGATATAAAAGAGACAATCAAGAGGAGTTGAATCAAAAAACAGGAAGAAAACCTATGTGGGAGGATCCATAAACTTACAATAGATATTACTAAGTTGATAAGTGTCAGTTTTAAAATTGATATTATTTGCTGTTATCTTGATATAGTACATTTCTAGAATGGCTAATGGAATTTTTCGAGCAGCGCACACTCGTGGAATAGCACCATCTTTTAAAGATATTTTGTAGGGAGGTACAGCTATTCACCTTACCAATTCCGCTGAATACAGTTTTATGTTTATTTATAACATTTTGAATTGGATTGATATTATTAGAACTAGCGCTTACAGACTCAACACAGTGGTTAAATTGGTTGTTACCGTTAACTATTTCTAGTTCGTTAGTAGCTTCAAGTCCTAGTATGGAGTATATACAGTATTATATTTCAAAACATAAAACACAAGGTCCTTATACCGTTTTTCAAACAAACACTTCAACTTGACTTGTTCAAGTATGTCTATTTTGTGACCCGAATAAGATGAGAGCGTAGCAGATGTTCCCGAGAGTTTATTTTTCCTAGTACAAGTTTTTTATAGTCACTAAAATCTAGTATTTTCACCTGACTACCAGTGTTAATTTTAAAAAGTATTTTACTCCCCAAAATGTCTATTGTTTCAAACCACTAGACCGAATTTACTTCTGAATTTGTTATTGTCCAAATTACACTATCCTCGTCATCGTCAGTTACAACACATTCTGTTGCACAAACATGCACAAACTGATTCTTACAGAACTTACGATAATGTCCGCGTCGCTCGCACTTACTACAAACTCGATAACAAGCAGGGCACTTACTCACGGGATGTTCTAAGCCACAAGAATCGCATTTCTTACGTTTTCGATACGCATTGCAGTTTTTTTCCGGCGAATTACATTCTCGTCGCGATCGTATTGTCCTGAGGCCGATCCTGCACGTTGAGTATAGTTGTGGTCACTTTTCGCGATCTCCCTCTGCGTTGCTACGCTGCTTCCATTGACCTACTAATTTGTATTGCTTCATTTAGTTTCAAATCGGAACTCTGAAGCAATTTTTCTTGGACACGAGAATCTCGTATCCCTAATACTAGTCGATCCCGAATCAACAAGTCTTTTTCTTTAAAGTCGCACGTTGACGCGAGCTGCGGTATCGTTGTCACAAACTGATCTACAGTTTCACCCAGTGATTAATCGCGTTTAAAAAATTTAAAATGTTCATACACAAGATTTTTCACAGGATTGCAGTAACTCTCAAACTTGGCTATAATCATTTCAAGTTTGTTTTTATCTTCGGCTGTCGTGTACTCGAACGTATTGAAAATATGTAATCCCTTATCCCCTAAAATATTGAGCAAAATTGCAATTTTTACGTCGTCGGTTTCCTTCGATTTACCACTTGCCAAGAGATATAGGTTGAACTTTTGCTTCCACAGCTTCCATCGATTCGCAATATCACCTCTAAAATGTAATTTTTCCGGTGCTTTACTGTTGCTACCCATTTTTCAAAAACACAAATGTTTTTATTTTGAAAACTACGCGAGTATACCGAATTGAAATGTTTTCCCAAATACTTTTACTGTTTTTTTCTAAGAGTAAACAAAGTTCATAGTGCTTACTAAAACATAACCTTTTTAGCGTGCTCTTCCGCTGTCGCCATGTAACGTCTGTGCTCCAGAATCCGGAATAACAAATCTCAGCTTGGAACGTACACTGTTTTATATGTACCTATTTCCCATCAGTCATCACTGATTTGTCTCCGGTCTTCGGTCACCGCCGAAGATGAGGGGTATAATTTAGAAAAAGCATCATAGGATAAGCCTAGCTATCAAAGCTTGAGGAGCATGAGTCCCAAAGATTTATATGGGGAGCCTAATCACCGCAATTAAATTTTGAAAAATAAAATGTTGGGGCATTTTACTTTTAAAATTTGAATTTAAAACCGTAGTCACAACTGAAAATAATTTTGCTCATTTTCCATCAACTGAAGGCTGATAGAAAACGGAAGAATATTTCCTGAAAGAGAACGTCATATGATTAACGAAATATAATATTATAAATAAATAATAAAAATATAGCACCGGCTGAATCCTCTTGAGTCTTACCGCTGCGACGGCAAGTTGCTCGGTATCGCCATCTTCAAGTGCTGAACGGCCACTGCAAATTGGCCGAGGAGCTCCTGAAGCGCAAGGACGGCAGTGTTGAAATCCGGCTGTGGAAGCTGCGCCCTCGATTCCAGATTATTACAAAATTTTGATCTTCTCTTGCCATCCGTAGACGTACGTTTCGCGGTTATACCGCTCGTCAGTACGGCTTTGCAAGAGCTGTAATTTCGTATACATAATTACAGCTCTTGCAACCGCGAAACGTACGTTAACTGTAAAAATACGTAATACGTGCATTGTGAGAGAATCCCTCGCACATGTACAAACATCAAAATTCCAGATTATCGGGTTTCATGGTCTTACGGGAGGGTTTGGACCCTTTTGAGTTGCCAGAGGCTACCGCAGCATACGAAGTATGAGATTGGGTCGGGCGGATCGGTGGTTGCGCCGAAGAAGACGCTGGAGGTTGCGACGAGGTTGCCGCTGTGTCAGGACCAGAGGTCGAATATTACAAACGACTTGCCAGCTTCCCCTCACTTGCCTGGCGAAATATTCGTCATAGTGGGGGAACCAGCCGAAGAGGGCGAACCGGCCCGATGTGCAGCGGTACGCTTTTGGCTGTTCCTTGCCCCTTATCTGTTATAATACTTGTAACAGATAAGAAATATTAAATTACTATTGAAAGAAAAGGTCTGGATCGAATTTCATGGTTGATTGTATTTGGCTTATGCCTATAACAGATAGATTTATAGGTATTCTTTTTTAACTAATAAATATCCATTCAACACTTATTTTATTTTAATAAAGAGTCCGCAAGACCAAAAATAATGTGGTAAAAAAACTATATAAACAACGACGACTTGAATGTTGGACGAATATTACATATCGCATACTGTTTGCGAACTCGGGCGTGAGATCTGGAGGAATTCGGGAAAATCGCAGTAGCATAGATTAAAACAGCGAGATTGAGGAACTAGAGAAAACAATTATTTATTCCTGTCAAAAAAGGAGGCAAAACCGTCCAAAGCTATAGAATACAGTCACGTATAATAATTATCATAGTAATAATGATAATAATAACAATAAAAATAGTAATAATTAAAATAATAATAATAATAACAATAAAAACAATAGTAATAATAATAATAGTAATAATAATAATCATAATCATAATAACAATAATTGTATAGAGGCATAACCTTCATATGGTATTAAACGACATCGAGCGTAATCGAGAAAATGAGATGGGGGACCCATAAATCTAAAATTAATGGAATATTTACAATTTCGAGGGATAATTTCAAAATCATTAAGAAGTATTGCACAGCTGAAAGTTGTTAGAAGTAGGTAATAGAGGAGCTTTGCGAGCACAAAATTTGGCAAAAATTATTCAATTTTATTAAATCCGATTAGGAAAAGCCACAATAAATGTTCAAACAGGTATTAAAAAAGTGTAAGTTATACAACGTTTTTCAAAATTTAGCGGAATAAATCTTCAAAATGTTGGAAATCATAAGAATTCCCCAAATTCGTGGAAAAAAATTCAAAACTATTCTTGAGGCATTTCCTCATCAGTCGCGTACAACATTACACCACGTTGTTTCTTGATGGAAGATTTATATAACAATGTTGAAGACATTTGAGTTAATTGCTCCTCTGTTACCTCGCTGGCACGACCTGTCTCTTTTTTATTTTTAGCTGCGACTTTTATTGCGACTAGCGCACTAACGCTATCGCTCGACAATGTTGAGCGTTTCTTGTGGCTCACAACATCTGTCAACGCGGAAAAAGTCCTCTCTGCCGCCGCGTTCGAGTGTGGCAAAGACCGTACTATACCTAAAAGACATTTTAATTGTGGATACTTGAAATCTCCACTTTCATATTTCCTAAACAAAATTTCTGTCCACATGTCATCAAATGACAACATGTCGATTTCTCGTCTAATCGAACCGTTTCGGTATTCCGAGAACAAGAAACGCCACTCCTTTTTCATTACGGTCTTATCAAATCCACCGAGTTTTCCGCGACAATCCAAACTTCACTGAACCTACAATCCCGATCCTCATCTTTCAAGGCGGTTTCACTATCAAAAACACGCAAGGAAGTGAAAAATTCATCATTAATATAAAATAATCTTCGTTGGATTTGATTTGCAGCCTCTATATAAAAATTCAAACAATTCTGGCGAATTCTATAAACGATTTCCTCATTTTCGGTGGTATTGTTTGATTTGAGTTTTTTATAACGTCGTGGCATTCTTCTCCAAATGATATATCATCTAGAGGCAATTGATTACTACTATCTTCGAATCGAACATGCCCCGATTGCACAAAGGGAAGTTACATTAATTTAATAATATAATATGATTATGAATATTATTATTATTATTATCATCATTATTATTACTTTGTAAGGCTTTTCCTCCTTTTTTATGCCAGGAATAAATCTTGTTTTCTCTCCTTCCTCAATCTCGCTGTTTTAATCTATGCTACTGCGATTTTCCCGAATTGCTCCAGATCTCACGACCGAGTTCGCAAACAGTATGCGATATGTAATATTCGTCCAACATTCAAGTCATCGTTGTTTATATAGTTCTTTTACCACATTATTTTTGGTCCTGCGGACTCTTTATTAAAATAAAATAAGTGTTGAATGGATATTTATTAGTTAAAAAAGATTACCTATAAATCTATCTGTTATAGGCATAAGCCAAATACAATCAACCATGAAATTCGATCCAGACCTTTTCTTTCAATAGTAATTTAATATTTCTTATCTGTTACAAGTATTATAACAGATAAGGGACAAGGAACAGTCGAAAGCGTACCGCTGTACATCGGGCCGGTTCGCCCTCTTCGGCTGGTTCCCCCACTATGACGAATATTTCGCCAGGCAAGTGAGGGGAAGCTGGCAAGTCGTTTCTAATATTCGATCTCTGGTCAGGACCCCCGGCCGAAGAGGCGATCGGAGGGTTGGAACGAAGATATTTGGGCAGTCGCAGCATCAACCAATCACAGAATATCATCAGATGAACCAATGAAAAATCAACTAGTGCGTTCTGAGCAAGCTGAGCATCTGATAATGAGTCAACATCAATTTTAAATATGTTTTACATCGAATTGGAGAGAGTTATAAAGTTTACCACGTTAGCCACATTTATAGCGTTTGGATCAGTTTGCGTATTGTTTGTTTCGTTCTTGTTTTATTACGATTTTGTATTCAAATATAAAGTCAAGCAACCCAAAACGATGGTGTGTGGTAGAGTGTACTGATATGGGTATGCTTATAAAAAGAGACTATTAAGAAGTAAGAGAAAATAAATATTGTATATACCTTTGTTAGTTTTTTTAGTTTTCTGCTGTATATTTTTCGTTATTTCAGATTTGGAAGTTGTAATTTTTATATCATTATTGTAAATCCAATAAATAAAATTCCTAAATTTTATTTAATTGGTTAGAAATTATAAAATTTCTTAGATTTGCATATATATTTTAGTTTATAATGCAGAATTACAGATTTTTATAAGAATTTTAATTTTCTGCACATTCGTTACTGGCGCTGTTTTGGCTCTTTGATTTATGCAGAAGTTACCTTGCTATTTTAGTTGTTCTATGAACTGGCTTTAATCTCATACATTAAAAGGTTTATTTATTGTTGTACACCTATACATAAAGATTAACAATAGCACTATCTCTAATTGTAAGTCTACTACCCACAGAACACTAACTATAAGAAATGAAAGCCCCCATGATAAACCTTGGCAAACCCTGGCAGGGGAGTGGAAAAATAAACGCCAAGGCGCTAAATTTTAAAATTATATGACAGTAAATTTTGAAATTACATACTTCCTCATTTTATATTTATCCTCACTTTATCAAATTCAATTTGATTCTACCATGATGATGCATTTACATGTTTGATAGAGTTAAATTAACGAAACTTGTTGGCTGGATAACGCACTGATAACACATTTTTAGAAGAAAATAAACATTTTTATTGTTAAATAAATAAATACATTCTACAAAACAACCATAAAAATATAAAATAAATTAAACAGAAAACAAATATATATTCTGTAAAAAATAATAAAGGAAATAAAAACATATTGCACCATTAGTAAAAACAACAAAAAACAGGAATAAATATATAAATAAACAAAATAAAATTATTTTTCTTCAACCTCTTCACCTTGCGAGAATGTCCATCAGATGCAGCAGCTTTCCGTTTGTGCCTGTCCCTGCAAAATTTATAGATTAGAAAAGGGACACACTTTTCTAAAATTGAATGATCGCAGTTGTGCTATATGCAACGAACTTGTTCGAAATACACATTCTGCTTAAATAAACTCTTAAAAGTGGTTTCCAAATTTTTCTGAAAACTATTTTCTAAATTCCTTAAATGAAGTTAGAATATGACGGTTGGTCACATCACCAGAGTATAATATACTCTGACAAATAACACAATCTATATTTTTTAACACCCAACCTACAACATAGGCTAGGCCTTGAGTGTCCTCAACAGGAAGGTCACCTAGGTCTTTTGTGATAAAATCCATAGACATTTCTGATTGTGCCAATTGCTCTGTTACTCCATTGGAATTATAGCTTTCAGCACACTTCAGAAGACTCGTCAGATCATCTAGGGGCGTGCAACTGTCACTTTCACAGTTACTGTTGATACCTGTTGGAGAAACTAACTTATTTACAATAACAGTTTTCAGTGCTGCAGTAAACTGGTGACAAGTGAGGTTGGTGTTTGCTGCACCGTGCTGTCGAACACCCCGCCCGCCCGCCCCCGCCCGTGTAGAAACATTTTATTTTTTGCCTTTAGCACTCTGAAAAAGAAAACGACACGAAAAAAATTTTATTAAGAAAAGTTGTTTAGTTTGCGATATGAAAAGCGTCTGCCGAGTTTCGAGCGGAAATTCCGATCGTAACCCGTCCATATACAAACTCTTTCATCTGCCCCTTTAGTATTATCAGAAAAAAAAGCATCGATACGAAAAAATTTTATTAAGAAAAGTTGTTTAGTTTGCGATATGAAAAGCGTCTGCCGAGTTTCGAGCGAAAATTCCGACCGTAACCCCTCCATGTACAAACTCTTCCATCTGCCCCTTTAGTACTATCACAAAAAAAAAAAATTGATACGAAAAATTTTATTAAGAAAAGTTGTTTAGTTTGCGATATGAAAAGCGTCTGCCGAATTTCGAGCGAAAATTCCGATCGTAACCCCTCCATGTACAAACTCTTCCATCTGCCCCTTTAGTATTATCAGAAAAAAAGCATCGATACGAAAAAATTTTATTAAGAAAAGTTGTTTAGTTTGCGATATGAAAAGCGTCTGCCGAGTTTAGAGCGAAAATTCCGACCGTAACCCCTCCATGTACAAACTCTTCCATCTGCCCCTTTAGTACTATCACAAAAAAAAATTGATACGAAAAGATTTTATTAAGAAAAGTTGTTTAGTTTGCGATATGAAAAGCGTCTGCCGAATTTCGAGCGAAAATTCCGATCGTAACCCCTCCATGTACAAACTCTTCCATCTGCCCCTTTAGTATTATCAGAAAAAAGCATCGATACGAAAAAATTTTATTAAGAAAAGTTGTTTAGTTTGCGATATGAAAAGCGTCTGCCGAGTTTAGAGCGAAAATTCCGACCGTAACCCCTCCATGTACAAACTCTTCCATCTGCTCCTTTAGTACTATCAGAAAAAAAATTGATACGAAAAATTTTATTAAGAAAAGTTGTTTAGTTTGCGATATGAAAAGCGTCTGCCGAATTTCGAGCGAAAATTCCGATCGTAACCCCTCCATGTACAAACTCTTCCATCTGCCCCTTTAGTATTATCAGAAAAAAAAAGCATTGATACGAAAAAATTTTATTAAGAAAAGTTGTTTAGTTTGTGGCATGAAAAGCGTCTGCCGAATTTCGAGCGAAAATTCCGACCGTAACCCCTCCATGTACAAACTCTTCCATCTGCCCCTTTAGTATTATCAGAAAAGAAAAGCATTGATACGAAAAAATTTTATTAAGAAAAGTTGTTTAGTTTGCGGTATGAAAAGCGTCTGCCGAGTTTGGAACGATAATTCCGCCGTTTACCTTCCTCCCCCTCACCCCATGTACAAACTCTTACATCTGGTCTAATTGTAACAATGTTGTGACATATTCCACACCACTTTATCTTATATCAGACTGAGGTTTGTCACGAGGAGCATTACCTTTTTTAAAACATTCTTCGAAAGTCTCTTAGGATTGCCCCGTAGAAGAACAATCGAAAGATGAACCGCATAGCATGTCTAAGGGAGGTTCGCAAAGAGCTCTATTCTACCCTATACGTTCTTCTAAATAACGAAAAAACAATGACAGAGGTTACATTAAATCTCCCCAGCAGGATAAATGCATATTTGAAAATACATGAAATAACTATATACAAAATAAAAATAACTGTAAATAATATAACTATATACAAAATAAAATTACATAACTGTAAATAACATAACTATATACAAAATAAAATTACATAACTGTAAATAACATAACTATATACAAAATAAAAATTTATTCATGTTTTGGAATATTATGTTCCGCGATACCGATACCGTACGCCACCACCGTCCGAACATACGACATTTAACCGCACTCTTCCGGCAGTGTCCGCAATGCCACGACGTCCGGCATCAGGGTAAACCCGCACTACATCGCGCACAAACCGTTCTAATCTTCCCGATGGTGTCGCGTAATGTTTCAAAATGTTCTGACGGTACATCCACTCGCCGATATAGTTATCTACTTCGCCATTACTTGAATTCGATGTCTTCACTTTCGCCTTCAACTCCCTCCAACTTCTCTCGACGTTCTGCGTGTGGGCCCCAAACGGTCTAACGTTCGCGCGCGGAAGAGGCCCACTGTTTCTATCTAAACACTCTTCGTTATAACTCCCATCCGGAACCCAGAAGGGGTCTTCTACACGTGGAGGATTTACGAAATTATTCTGATGCACTGTTACTAAATGTTCACGAAAGATGTCTGCACAGTTTGTATACCCGCGCCAACCGTCCGTACACAAACATGATTCCTCGTCCACGAACTGTTGCAAAATTTCTTCTAATGTTTCCGCGGTCCGGTCTCCTACGAGTACCCCGAAAACGTTTTTGGGAGTACGGCTTACACCCCCGAACACCCAAATAGATTCCCTCTCCGTCCTGGTTAGTATTCCCTGATTGTATTTCCTGGTGAACAGGTGGGTTTCGTCCACCTCCACCACGTCTCGCGCACCCCCAACCTTCGAAAATCGTGCCACGCCACCCTCCTCGCGACCGCTCGACAGTACCTGTACCACGCGACCACCGTTGGCGAACTAGCACCGCACTCCGCGACTGTGTCCATCACTGATTTGTTCTGTGCGAAATAAAAAATAATGGGGAGCATTTTGTCCGCCAGACAGTCTAACATGCATTGTTCTAGGAACGTATTATGTACCGCACTAAATCAATGCTCCCCGGCCGGATTGCGACACCGATAAATGTACCCCAGTTTCCTCTGCGCGCACTTCCCGCGAAAGAGTATATACCCGCACGTACGACAGTGACGATTAGCGTTTGGATCGTTCCGCGGCAACACCCCGAAGTGTACCAACGCCTCAATCGACCTACGGAATCTTTCTTCTTTCGGCGGTTGTACACCGCATACATATCGCTCCAAAGTGGCGAGGGACGCACCTGCAGTTATTATTTCTTGAGGCTACATTTTAAAGTATAGTCTAATCTGACTCAAATGTCAAAAGCGACTAACGATTGTAACGGTTTCTTAAGTTAACAAAGAAACAAATATTGCCGATAGATGGAGAGGCCCCATACATTCTTTTCATAAGTTCTAAAAGGAGTTATTATTTTGAGTGATATAAATTATACTTTCACGTATTGTGTACTTATTTGCCGTATATATTCTCAATATTTATTTATATACTGTGTGTCTAGCTAAGTTCGCGACAAATGGAAAACTTTTTTATTCTTGGGTTTATGAAAAAAGTTATTCTTTATAAAAAGTCCTGCTTCATCCAAAACTTAAATTCAAATTGTCAGATTTTAATATTTGTTAGTCATATACGAGATATGACACAAAATATGAAATTAGTATAAGAGTAAAGTACCTTTATTTTCAATAATACTTAAAATGTTATAAGGAATAGTCGTTCAGAATTGGAAATTATACAATTTAAATACAGCATTTACACAAAAGAAAGCATTGAAAATGTTATACAAATGCTTCAACATATCCGCCTTCTCGTTCCATACATGTAACGGTTCTATCACAAAAATGCCTTAAAACCCTTCTAATTGTTTGTGGAGTTATTTTACGGATTTCTTCTCTAATAACACGTTCTAGATGGCCTACATCCGTAAACGGCGCTTGAATATAAACATGTTCTTTTAAATAACCCCACAAGAAAAAATCAAGTGGGGTCAGATCTGGAGACCGAGGTGGGCAACGTATTGTGGAAAAGCGGTGTATAACCCTTTCGTTAAAACAATCTTCAACATATTGTCTTACGTCCAACCTGCTATGACAAGGTGCACCATCCTGTTGAAACCAAATATGTTGGCGTTCCAGCAATGGAAGATTGTCGATAAAATTACTAATTTCACTTTGCAAAAAATTTAGATACCGGTCGGCATTCAAAGATTGGTGAAAAAAAAAAAGATTTGGTAGCTATAATTCTAAAAAAAAAAAAAAACAAATTTCATCCCTACAAGCCTACATTTGTACAGACTCCAGGTCAGACCAGGTGATAATGACAGACGATTGGAGTTTTGTGCCGACATTCAGGGAATATTAGCAGATAATCCTTTTGTGTCGAGACAAATTTTATTTTCCGATGAAGCAACATTTACATCGAACGGAACTGTATCGAGTCAAAACTGCCGTTGGTGGACAGATGCCAACCCACATTTTACAATAAAAACTCGAAGTCAATATGCGTTCAAGACAAATGTATGGTGCGGAATCTACAAAAGTTATGTAATTAGACCTTTCTTTTTCACCAATCTTTGAATGCCGACCGGTATCTAAATTTTTTGCAAAGTGAAATTAGTAATTTTATCGACAATCTTCCATTGCTGGAACGCCAACATATTTGGTTTCAACAGGATGGTGCACCTTGTCATAGCAGGTTGGACGTAAGGCAATATGTTGAAGATTGTTTTAACGAAAGGGTTATACACCGCTTCTCCACAATACGTTGCCCACCTCGGTCTCCAGATCTGACCCCACTTGATTTTTTCTTGTGGGGTTATTTAAAAGAACATGTTTGTATTCAAGCGCCGTTTACGGATGTAGGCCCTCTAGAACGTGTTATTAGAGAAGAAATCCGTAAAATAACTCCACAAACAATTAGAAGGGTTTTAAGGCATTTTTGTGATAGAACCGTTACATGTATGGAACGAGAAGGCGGATATGTTGAAGCATTTGTGTAACATTTTCAATGCTTTCTTTTGTGTAAATGCTGTATTTAAATTGTATAATTTCCAATTCTGAACGACTATTCCTTATAACATTTTAAGTATTATTGAAAATAAAGGTACTTTACTCTTATACTAATTTCATATTTTTTGTCATATCTCGTATATGACTAACAAATATTAAAATCTGACAACTTGAATTTAAGTTTTGGATGAAGCAGGACTTTTTATAAAGAATAACTTTTTCATAAACCCAAGAATAAAAAAGTTTTCCATTTGTCGCGAACTTAGCTAGACACACAGTATTTATTTTAATTTATACGCTTACACGGTTCAACTGTTAATATTTCTTATTCGGCTTTTGTTTATATTCCTAGACTTTTATATGAGAAGAGCCGATTATTTTGTTATAGTCAACGAAAATACGTCATCGAGAATTACTGTGTGATCGGGGAATCACGAGCTTACGCGAGAATCGTGACGAGATGCTTGGGTCCCGAGTTTCTATTGTCCATTTTTCAGTGACTCTGACTGGGTCAAAAATCGTATTCCAATAACACTTAATCCGTTATGTGCTTGTTAAGATAGATTTACAATCACGCATACTATAGCAGAGGCACAGAATAGACAAAAGCGGCTATGTATGTCGGCAGCTTTGATGTTCATGTGGTCAATTTGAATGACTTCAAAATAGCTCAGAATTTAGCTAACGGTATTTTAAAAATACGAAAAGTGGACATTTGATCGTCTTAATTGAAAAATATTAGTTTTCGATATGTTAAAAGAAAGTATTTGTATTTGCTCAAAAGTTAAAGTTAACAGTTGAAGCGTGTAAGCGTATAAATTAAAATAAATATATAAATAAATATTGAGAATATATACGGCAAATAAGTATACAATACGGGAAAGTATAATTTATATCACTCAAAATAATAACTCCTTTTTAGAACTTATCTTATATGATAGATCTCTACCACTAATAGGTCAATAAAACAAGGCCGGTTTGAACGATAGTTATATTTTCAGAACGTTTACAAACGTTTTCGGAACACCTTCTTCAGTGAAAATATAACTAGATAAATATATAAACAAACATTTGTTTTTTATTTGGGAACTATCAACAAAATAACTAATGACTAGGATTTCTTGATATAGAGGATGTGTAACCAACTTTTATATATATATAAATTATAAAAACTAAATTAATGTGTAAACATACATGCAAATTAAGTAAAACCTTATATCAAAAAATCATTGTCGAAACCTTAACAATTCTGTTCAAGGACTAGGGAAAACCCAAATTTAAAAAATAAATTAAATTGGCATATAAAGTCTACCAATACAGGAAGACATTTAAATTATATTTCAGAAACATCAAGATTACATAAAATTAATGTAGTTACCGGTTTAGTTGATCAAGCGGTTAGATTAGCTAATCCTGAATTTAGGGAAAAGAATTTATACAGAGTTAAAGAAATCTTAGATAAAAATAATTATCCAAATAGTTTTTATGAAAAATAATAAAAAATAGAATTAACAAATTATACAATTGAGGAATTAAAAATAATAACAATAAATGGTATAACGCTATTCCTTATAAAAAAGGTTTAAGCGAAAAAATAAAAAAGAATTTAATAAAAACAACATAAACATTACTTTCATTCCAAATTATAGTAACAGATCTCTTTTTACTAATACTAAATCTAAAATAATTAAACAAAATCAGAGTAATGTAGTTTATAAAATAACTGTAAAGAAAAGGTTGTATAGCCATAAGTATTCTTTAAATAGTGATTTTGGTGCAATGACCGGTGTAACAAAGCATTACAAAGATCTTGGGCATTACTTTGATTTTGAAAACACAATTATATTAAAAACAGAGAATAATTATAAAAAAAGACTAATATATGTGTTAGATATAGATAGAGACAGAAGAGGGAGAAGGAGACAGACAGACATTATGATAGACATGTGTTAAATGTAATTGTTTTGTAGCTTGTTATAGGAAATAAATACGTTAATAAAAGTGTGTTAAAGTTAATGAACGTGTACTAGAATATACAACATGGTGTCCGGTGTGTTACGATACGGTTATGATGAATAAATAATTTGCTAATTTTTCGAAAAAGAAGAAAGCTTGAACATAACCTAGAAGAAAGAACCGCGTGAAAATGGAGGGATATCGAGTACCGCCAATAATGAATTTGGATGAAGGAAATGTAGCCGAGAAATGGGATAAATGGGAACAAAAATTTATAGTATTCATGGAGGCATCTGATTGTATTAATCAGAAGGAAGCAAGAAAAATTGCCACATTGTTGAACCTAATCGGAGAAAAAGGCCAAGAGATATTCAATACGTTTAAAATAGATAGGTATAAGGTGAAATTAGATGATGTGTTGGGCCATTTTAAATTATATTGTCAGCCAAAAAGAAATATCATTTATGAAAGGTATAGGTATTATTCAATAAAACAGAAACCAGAACAATCATTTGAAAGTTTCGTAACTGAAGTGAAGACCCAGGTGGCGATGTGCGAATTTGTAGAAGAAAAGGAAATGGTGGGTGACAAGATAGTCATGGGTATAAGGGACGATTCACTCAGACAGAGATTATTATTAGAAGCTGATCTTACATTGGAGAAAGCAGAAGAGATCATCAAGATTGATAAAACAAGCAGTGTGCAAGCGAGAACGATGTCACAACAGGATGCTGTTTGGAGAGATGCAGAAGTTAATAAGTTAAGTAGAGATAGTATTAGAAATAGATTTTAATCAAATAAAAATAAGAAAGACCCGCATATAGCTTTTTAATGCATGTAATAGTAGTGGTAGTAATGTTAAGAATATGCATAAATGTAAAAGATGCGATAACAGGCATGAGAGGGGTAAATGTTATGCATTTGGAAAGAAATGTAATTTTTGTAAGGGATTAAATCATTTTGAGAAGTGTTGCTTTAAGAAAAATAAGCCATATAGAGTCAATAATGTAAATGAAGTAGTAAGTGAACAGGTAGTTGATGGTAATTTATTATATATGAACAAGTTGAGTGTATGGTCTAACAAGTCTGATTGTTTGAGCAATAATAATGATATTCAAACAGAATGGCTCCCAGATGTAATAATTAATGGGTATAAGTTAAGATTTAAGATTGATTCGGGAGCACAATGTAATGTAATACCTACCAGACTCCTTACTGAATGTGCAATTGAGGAACAACTAAAAGCAACAAAAACAAGCATAGTGACATATGATGGAAATAAGATTAAACCAAAAGGTACAGTGAGGATAAATTGTAATATTAAAGGTAAAAACAACAGTATATTATTTTTTGTAATCAAACAGAATACTCAACCAATATTAGGGTTAGAAACCTGCATTCAATTAAATTTAATTAGTCGAATTCAGAATTTAGAGGTAAATAATAAATTATGCTCAAAAGAAAGTACACTTCATGAGTTTAAAGAAGTGTTTGAAGGACTAGGAAAGTTTCCAGGTCCACCATGTAGGCTTGAAATTAAAGAGAATGCAATTCCGAAAGTTTTTCCTCCAAAAAGAATATCTAAAAGTCTAAGTCCTAAAATAAAAAATGCTATAGATAGTTTATTACAAATGAAAGTTATTGCTAAAGTCAATGGTCCTACAGATTGGGTAAATAATGTAGTAATTGTAGAGAAACCTAAGTCAGAAAATATTCGAATATGTTTAGACCCCATACATTTAAATAGAGAAATTAAAAGAGACCATTTTTCAATACCGGCAGCAGAAGAAATTTTGTCAGATTTAGCAAATGTCATATTTCTCAGTATTAGACTTGAAAGATAGTTTTTATCAAATAGTTTTGGATGAGGATTCATCTAAGTTGTGCACATTTGCTTTAGATATAGAAAAGTATTGTTTTTGCGGTTGCCTTTAGGAATTAATACGAGTGCGGAGTTATTTCAAAGAGAAAATATGGAAGTATTTGGTCATATAAAGGGTGTAAAGATTTATATTGATGATTTAGTCATTTCTGCTGTAGATGAAGCGACTCATGATATAATATTGTTAGAGGTTTTGAAAACTGCTAAAAAAGCAGGTATTACTTTCAATAAAGATAAATTTCAGTATAAAAAGCAGGAAATTCGATTGTTAGGTTTTAATGTATCAAAAAAGGGATTAGCAATAGATAAGGGTCGTATAGATGCAATTTTAAAGCTTCAAGAACCAAAATCTAAGAAAGAATTATTGAGATTATTGGGATTAGTGAAATACCTTGGTAAATTTATTCCAAATCTTACGAAAGTTACAACTAATTTACGAGAATTAACTAAAGATAATGTAATATGGTCTTGGGAAAAGATACATAACGAAGAACTAAATAAATTAAAGGAATTGTTGACTGAAGCACCAGTATTAGCTCATTATAATAGCGATAGACTGATGATAATACAAACGGATGCGAGTAAAGATGGTTTAGGTTGTGTGGTTTTACAATCAAATGGTCCTGTAGCATATGCTTCACGTGCATTATCGGATTGTGAAAAAGATATGCTCCAATTGAAAGGGAATTAAGTGCAATATTGTTTGCAGTTGAACGGTTTAACTATTATACTTACGGGAGGAGAGTTACTATTGAAACTGATCATAAGCCATTGGTTAGCATATTTCAAAAAGATATAAATAAAGTGTCTAGTCGTTTACAGAGAATGATACTTAGATTAATGAAGTATGATTTAGATGTTACATATAAGCCAGGTAGAGAATTGAATATTCTTGATACGTTGTCCAGATCATTTATAACAGATGCAGTGCAAGATGATCCGGAATTATCTTTAATTGTTCATACCGTTGTTAACAATTTGCCAATGTCAAAAGAAAGAAAAGAAATTTTTCAAAACCTTACGAAATCAGATAGTGTATTAACACTAGTAAAAAAATATATATATTCGAGTAGGCCAAAAAGTATCAAACAAGTACCTATTATAGTTAAACCATATTTTAAGATTAAAGAGTATTTAAATGAATGTGAGGAATTATTATTTTTTAATGATAGGTTAATAGTACCTATTGGAGCAAGAGCATACATACTGAATCTAGTTCATGAAGGTCACTTAGGGATAGCTAAATGTAAAAACAGGCCACGTGAATGTTTGTATTGGCCAGGAATGAGTAGAGATATGGAGAAAATAGTCACGAATTATGAAATCTGTGAAATGTTTAGATCGAACAATGTAAAATTGCCATTAATGTCCCATAAGATACCAGATAGACCATGGGAAAAGCTAGGGGTTGATATAGCTGAAGTTACTGGACGATCATATTTAATTGTGGTAGATTATTACTCTAAGTGGATAGAAGTAAGACAATTAAGAAATAAAAGCTGTAGTGAGATAATAAACAAATTTAGATCAATGTTTTCGTGTCATGGCTATCCAGAATTAATAATATCAGATAACTCGGCTTTTAATGCGATTGAATTAAAGAATTTCCTGACAGAAAATGATGTAAGTTTGGTAACTACAAGTCCTATGCATAGTCAAACTAATGGTCAAGCTGAGTCAGCTGTTCAAATAATAAAAAATATGTTAAAGAAGTCGGTTATGGAGCATAAAGATTTAGATACCTATTTGTTGAGATATAGAAATAACCCTTTGCCAGATATTGGTTTGTCACCAGCACAATTATTATTTAGTAGACGGCTTAACCTTCCTATACTCACGCATACGGTCTGTGAGACCGACTTATATAGTATAGTATACGTCTTTCATTTTGACGTGAGTATAGGAAGGTTAAAGATAGTGTACCTATGAATAAGAAACTGTTGTTGCCTAGAGTTCAAAATCAGAGAAGTATTAAGCAAAGTTTCGATAAGAAACAACAGGAGTATTATAATAGACAAACGAGAAGTTTGGTTGCTGGAAAGCAGGACAATAGAGTGCTATTTAAAAATAGAAATAAATGGCAAGTAGATAAAATTGTAGAGAAATGTAAACAGCCTAGATCGTATATCGTGCAGAATAAAGAAAATCAAAAGTATAGGAGAAATCGTCAAAATTTTATTGTTAAGAACAAAGAGCCTGAGAGGTACTACGATCTAGACTAGTTTAGGGATAAGCAATCATGTCACAACAATCAGAGTGAAAGTCAAAGTAAAATGATTTTAAGAAATAGAGAAAATATAAGACAACCGGAGAGATATTGTTGCAACTGAAGTGATGTTAATGTATAAAGATAAAAGTAATTACAATCGTAGTATATTATGTCACATTTATTCTTAAAGGGGAGGATGTTAGATATAGATAGAGACAGAAGAGGGAGAAGGAGACAGACAGACATTATGATAGACATGTGTTAAATGTAATTGTTTTGTAGCTTGTTATAGGAAATAAATACGTTAATAAAGTGTGTTAAAGTTAATGAACGTGTACTAGAATATACAACAATATGAAATGATAAATACACAGAAAGAAACAAACTATTAATTTCAGGACCGATATTCAAAATTTAAGTAATGTATATAGCAATTTGTTAAAATGACATTTGCATTTCTTAAGAAGGAAACCTTTGGCTAGGTTTTTAAATTTGGGTTTTCCCTAGTCCTTGAACAGAATTGTTAAGGTTTCGACAAAGATTTTTTGATATAAGGTTTTACTTAATTTGCTTGTATGTTTACACATTAATTTAGTTTTTATAATTTATCTATATATATAAAAATGGATGTTTGTTGGTTGGTTGGTAAGTGATAAACTTCTACATCGCTCAACCGATCGTGATGAAACTTGACATGTATAAGTAATTTTTCATAGAGAAGGTTTTTAGGCTATTAATTTTTCTGTAACTCGCCACTAGATGGCGCTGTAGAACAATTTTTTGAAAGCACTGTTCTATAACGCTGCGCACGCCTAAGTTCGTTGATTCTGATTCTGTAAAAACATTGGAACAGCAGCGATACAGCAACATAGTTTTTCGTTGGCCTTACAATAAAACTGATTTCGACGGTAGTAGAAAATAATTAGTGATTTTTACTGTCCTCAATAATAAGAAATTGTGATTGTGACCTTGACAGTGATTAGTTATTGGTGAGTCAATTTGAAATGGAAAAGCATTTCCATTCGAATTGTTTTCAGTGCTGGACGTCATAGTGCATATTCTTCGTTTGTTTATAGGCGCTGCATCATACAAAATTAAACAATTGAGTTTTATGCGATCGCTACAGCGTGGCAGTGGCATTGGTGAGTAATTTTAATATCAAATCCTCATTTCCTCACGAATTGTTCGGTGCAGTGATTGTCTCAATCAATTCTGCGTGCGTGCACACGACTGCCTGGCGAGTGTTGACTATGAACACTCATATGGAAATTCGAGCATGAACAAAATATTTTATTCTGCGTTCACTGCGAATATCCATATGGAAATTCGAGCATGAAAAAAATTTTTGCGTTCACTGCGAATACCCATATGGAAATTCGAGAATGAAAAAAATTTTTTCGCTGCGAATACCCATATGGAAATAATATGTACGCCAAAAATATGAAGTTTTTTACTTGGCAGCCAAATGCGTAAGAGAGATTGCATATGTATTTTGTTTCATTGTAGGTCATTGCCTTCTATCTTCGGACGACTCATTTGTCACTAAATGTTGAATTCTAAGACGTTTTTGAAATGCGACGAAAAAACCAACATTGGAAGATCAGCCAGAAATGCGCGGCAAGTGTCAGCCAGTAGAGCTGCTGCAACACCCGAAGAGCGAGATGCATAACATGAGGCACAACGCTCACGGCAGGCTCGATCAAGAAGGAGGATCGATCTAAAAAGGCGGCGTTCAACTACGATAAAGAATACGATTACAAAATGCATCGCGATGTCGTCATTGGTGCAATGGGTAAATTGTGTCTACACTGTCATGCATTGAAGTTTCAGAAGGAAACGCCCGGGATGTGTTGCTCCAATGGGAAAGTCAATTTGCCTCCGATGGGTGAGCCGCCACAGCCACTTCTAACATACGTGGCTGGAGCAACTCGGGAGTCGAAATATTTCCTTGAGCATATTCGGAAGTACAACTCATGCTTCCAAATGACATCGTTTGGAGCGACGCATATTGAGCGATTTGGAAATTTGGAGCCCACATTCAAAGTGCAAGGGCAAGTGTACCATCAGAGTGGTTCACTTCTTCCAGTACCCAATGAAGATCCGACGTTTTTGCAGATTTATTTCATGGACAACGTGGAGGAGGAGATTGATCGACGATGCGCATTCAGTGAAGCAACAAAGCGGGCAATCATCGCTGAACTACAAGCGTTATTCTACGAGCACAACTGTTTGGTCCGAGACTTCAAATCCGCAGTGGAAAATGTGCGAGCGGATGAGATGAAAGTCATCATCAGGGCAGACAAAACGCCGTCGAATGAGCATGAACGACGCTTCAATGCTCCGATGGCTCCTGAAGTAGCAGCTGTGATTGTCGGTACGGAGATCGCCCGACGAGATATTGTTATCTGCAGACGAGATGGAACCAAGCAACGTGTTGCTGAAACGTACCGATCGTACGTCGCCCTTCAATATCCAATACTCTTTCCGCGCGGTGAAGACGGATATCATCTCGAACTGTATCAAGTTCATCCTGTCTCAGGCGCCGTGACAACGAAAAGAGTCAGCTGCATAGAAGTCCATATCTATGCATATCGCATCATAATTCGAGCCCAAGAATCCAACCACATCCTGAAGTGTCGTCAACTTTTCCAACAATTCATCGTTGACATGTATGCCAAAGTCGAAAGCGAACGTCTCAACTACATTCGCTTCAATCAGTCAAAGCTTCGAGCTGACGAATACATCCATTTGCGGGATGCAATTGCGAATGATGGAGTCGCTGCTGCTGCGAACATTGGGCATATGATCATACTTCCAGCTTCGTACACTGGAAGTCCGAGGCATATGCATGAATATGCTCAGGATGCTATGACTTATGTTCGCAAATATGGACGTCTAGGTGTTTTCCTCACATTCACTTGCAATCCAGCATGGCCCGAAATCAAAAATCTACTTCTGCCTGGCCAACAGTCATCTCATCGACATGACCTCACCGCGAGAGTTTTCAAACAGAAATTGAAATGTTTTATGGATCTCATCGTTAAGAACCATATATACGGTCCAACACGCTGCTGGATGTATTCCGTCGAATGGCAAAAAAGAGGCCTTCCACATGCTCACATCCTGATTTGGTTGGAGGAAAAAATTCTTCCAACTCAAATCGATAATATCATTTCTGCTGAGCTGCCTGATCCACAAGAAGATCCTGAATTGTACCAGATTATCAAGAAAAATATGATTCACGGACCGTGTGGAGTGCAAAACCTACATTCACCGTGCATGAAGGACAGCAAATGCACCAAAAAGTATCCAAGAGACCTGGTGCATGACACACAAACTGGTGGCGACGGTTATCCTCTGTACAGACGACGAAAACCAGAGGATGGTGGTCACACAGCAACAATCAAACTCAATCACGTTGATTTTGAAGTTGATAACCGGTGGATTGTGCCTTACTCTCATTTGCTCTCGAAAGCATTTGATGCGCATATCAATGTGCAGTATTGCAATTCTGCCAAATCGATCAAATACATTTGTAAATACGTGAATAAGGGCAGTGATTTTGGACTTCAGAATCCAAATACACCCGTCAATGACATCGACCAGTTTCAAATGGGACGTTATATCAGCAGCAATGAAGCTGTATGGCGAATCCTTGGCTTTGACATCCACGAACGCTCTCCTGCTGTCGTCCATCTCAGTGTGCATTTGGAAAATGGTCAACGAGTATACTTCACAGAAGAGAGCGCGGCCCAGCGAGCTGAAAATCCACCCAATACAACGTTGACTGCATTTTTTCAATTGTGTGCCAGTGACACATTCGCTGCAACAATGCTGTATCATGAGGTTCCGACGTATTACACATGGAATCACTCAACGAAGAAGTGGCAACGGAGAAAACAAGGCATGCGGCATTCTTCAATGGCTCAGCTGTTTTCCACTGGCGCATTGGGGCGAGTGCATACTGTCCATCCGAGCAATGCTGAATGCTACTATTTGCGAATGCTGCTTCATGTAGTCAAAGGACCGAAATCGTTCGAAGCTATCAAAACCGTCAACGGCCAAATCTGTCAGACATATAGAGAGGCATGCTTCAAGCCTGGTCTGCTTGAAAATGATCAGCATTGGGACAACACACTGGCAGAAGCATCTGAAACATGTCATCCTAAGCAAATACGAACTCTGTTTGCTATCATTTTGACAACCTGCGCGCCTTCTGACCCAAAAGGCCTATGGGAGAAGCATAAAGAGAGTATGAGCGAAGACATACTTCTACGTGTACGTAGTGCTAACCCCAATGCGCGGAATTCGGATGAAATTTTCAATGAAGCGCTGATATCACTTGAGGATATATGTTTGTCGATCAACACCAAAATCCTCAATCAGCTTGGCTTGATCTCACCGGAGCGTGGCAGAAATGATGCTGTCGACAGAGATATGTTGCGAGAAATGCAATACGACGGTGATACGCTGCAAGTTTATGTTGAGACTCAGAAAAGACTCTTAACAAACGACCAAAAAGTTGCGTACAACACAGTCACGGAGCATGGGCGAGCCGGAAATGGTGGTCTTCTGTTCCTTGATGCCCCAGGAGAAACTGAGAAAACATTTTTGCTCAATTTGTTTCTCGCCGAAATTCGCATGACACATGAGATTGCTCTGGCTGTGGCATCGTCGGGAATTGCGGCAACACTGCTCGATGGAGGACGTACGGCGCATTCGGCATTCAAGCTGCCATTGAATTTGAATATAGCCGACGTTCCTCTCTGCAACATCGGAAAAACATCAGGAATGGTCACTGGGTTGAAAACGTGCCAAATCATCATTTGGGATGAATGTACGATGGCTCACAAGAAAGCGCTTGAGGCACTTGATCGTACTCTTCGCGATTTCCGAGGCAATCAACGCCTAATGAGTGGAGCTCTTATACTGCTCGCTGGTGATTTCCGTCAAACCTTGCCTGTCATTCCAAGATCAACACCAGCAGATGAGCTGAACGCATGCTTGAAGAAATCGGCTCTCTGGAGACATGTGAAGAAAATTACACTGTCGACCAATATGCGTATGCATTTACATGGAGATGTTTCTGCACAAACATTTGCCAAGCAGCTTTTGAATATGGGCGACGGCAAAATTCCGGTTGATCCCGCAACACACCAGATATCGTTCCCACCGAACTTCTGTCAACTTCAGGCATCAATTGGAGATCTTGAAAAGAAAGTTTTCCCGGATATTGCCAATAATTTCAAGAATCACGACTGGCTTTGCGAGCGAGCTATCTTAGCTCTGAAGAATGATGACGTCAATCGCATCAATCATAAGATTCAATTGAAAATTCCTGGAGCGGTCACGCAATACAAATCTATTGACACAGTCACAGAAGAGGACCAAGCTGTCAATTATCCAGTCGAATTTCTCAATTCATTGGAGCCTCCTGGAATGCCACCGCATGTATTGACGTTGAAAGTTGGCTCGCCAATATTGCTTCTTTGGAATCTCAACACGGCCAAGTTGTGCAACGGAACCAGACTTTCCGTAAAAAGTTGATGCCGAATGTGATTGAAGCGACGATAATCAGTGGCAAATGTAAAGGAGAGGATGTGCTCATTCCGCGCATTCCAATGATCCCCACTGGTTTGCCCTTCACATTCAAGCGACTTCAGTTTCCCGTGGGTCTCACTTTCGCAATGACAATCAACAAATCTCAAGGACAGTCTGCGAGTTGCCGGTTTGAATTTAGAAAATCCATGTTTTTCTCATGGTCAACTTTACGTCGCTTGCTCCCCAGTTGGAATGCCAAAAACTCTATACATCTACGCACCAAACGAGAAGACCAAAAATATTGTGTATCCACTCGCATTACGATAGATTAGTTTTATTATCACAAGTTCCTTTCATCATATAGCAAAAATATTTTTCATTGATGTTCATTCAAATATTGCTATTAAAATCTATATATTTTTTCATCAATTCTGTATAACTCATCTTTAATTTTTCCCCAGCACATGCTAGATTCTTGATTACATACACATCCATTTTTATATATATATAGAGGTTCGTAGAGGCAGGACAACGTCTGCCCGGGTTCGGCTAGTATATATATAAAAGTTGGTTACACATCCTCTATATCAAGAAATCCTGGTCATTAGTTATTTTGTTGATAGTTCCCAAATAGAAAACAAATGTTTGTTTATATATTTATCTAGTTATATTTTCACTGAAGAAGGAAGGTATTTCGAAAACGTTTGTAAACGTTCTGAAAATATAACTATCGTTCAAACCAGCCTTGTTTTATTGACCTATTAGTGGTAGAGATCTATCATATAAGATAAGTATAAAAGGTCACGAAATATATATATATATATTTAATTTAGAACTTATGAAAAGAATGTATGGTGCCTCTCCATCTATCGGCAATATTTGTTTCTTTGTTAACTTAAGAAACCGTTACAATCGTTAGTCGCTTTTGACATTTGAGTCAGATTAGACTACACTTTAAAATGCAGCCTCAAGAAATAATAACTGCAGGTGCGTCCCTCGCCACTTTGGAGCGATATGTATGCGGTGTACAACCGCCGAAAGAAGAAAGATTCCGGAGGTCGATTGAAGCGTTGGTACACTTCGGGGTGTTGCCGCGGAACGATCCAAACGTTAATCGTCACTGCCGTACGTGCGGGTATATACTTTTTCGCGGGAAGTGCGCGCAGAGGAAACTGGGGTACATTTATCGGTGTCGCAATCCGGCCGGGGAGCATTGATTTAGTGCGGTACATAATACGTTCCTAGAACAATGCATGTTAGACTGTCTGGCGGACAAAATGCTCCCCATTATTTTTTATTTCGCGCAGAACAAATCAGTGATGGACACAGTCGCGGAGTGCGGTGCTAGTTCGCCAACGGTGGTCGCGTGGTACAGGTACTGTCGAGCGGTCGCGAGGAGGGTGGCGTGGCACGATTTTCGAAGGTTGGGGGTGCGCGAGACGTGGTGGAGGTGGACGAAATCCACCTGTTCACCAGGAAATACAATCGGGGAAGACTAACCAGGACGGAGAGGGAATCTATTTGGGTGTTCGGGGGTGTAAGCCGTACTCCCAAAAACGTTTTCGGGGTACTCGTAGCAGACCGGACCGCGGAGACATTAGAAGAAATTTTGCAACAGTTCGTGGACGAGGAATCATGTTTGTGTACGGACGGTTGGCGCGGGTGTACAAACTGTGCAGACATCTTTCGTGAACATTTAGTAACAGTGCATCAGAATAATTTCGTAAATCCTCCACGTGTAGAAGACCCCTTCTGGGTTCCGGATGGGCGTTATAAGGAAGAGTGTTTAGATATAAACAGTGGGCCTCTTCCGCGCGCGAACGTTAGACCGTTTGGGGCCCACACGCAGAACGTCGAGAGAAGTTGGAGGGAGTTGAAAGCGAAAGTGAAGACATCGAATTCAAGTAATGGCGAAGTAGACAACTATATCGGCGAGTGGATGTACCGTCAGAACATTTTGAAACATTACGCGACACCATCGGGAAGATTAGAACGGTTTGTGCGCGATGTAGTGCGGGTTTACCCTGGTGCCGGACGTCGTGGCATTGCGAACACTGCCGGAAGAGTGCGGTTAAATGTCGTATGTGCGGACGGTGGTGGCGTACGGTATCGGTATCGCGGAACATATTCCAAAACATGAATAAATTTTTATTTTGTATATAGTTATGTTATTTACAGTTATGTAATTTTATTTTGTATATAGTTATGTTATTTACAGTTATGTAATTTTATTTTGTATATAGTTATATTATTTACAGTTATTTTTATTTTGTATATAGTTATTTCATGTATTTTCAAATATGCATTTATCCTGCTGGGGAGATTTAATGTAACCTCTGTCATTGTTTTTCGTTATTTAGAAGAACGTATAGGGTAGAATAGAGCTCTTTGCGAATCTCCCTTAGACATGCTATGCGGTTCATCTTTCGATTGTTCTTCTACGGGGCAATCCTAAGAGACTTTCGAAGAATGTTTTAAAAAAGGTAATGCTCCTCGTGACAAACCTCAGTCTGATATAAGATAAAGTGGTGTGGAATATGTCACAACATTGTTACAATTAGACCAGATGTAAGAGTTTGTACATGGGTAGAGGGGGAGGGTGGTAAACGGCGGAATTATCGTTCCAAACTCGGCAGACGCTTTTCATACCGCAAATTAAACAACTTTTCTTAATAAAATTTTTCGTATCAATGTTTTTCTTTTCTGATAATACTAACGGGGCAGATGGAAGAGTTTGTACATGGAGGGGTTACGGTCGGAATTCGGCAGACGCTTTTCATACCGCAAACTAAACAACTTTTCTTAGTAGAATTTTTTCGTATCAATGTTTTTCTTTTCTGATAATACTAAAGGGGCAGATGAAAGAATTTGTACATGGAGAGGTTACGGTCGGAATTCTCGCTCGAAACTCGGCAGACGCTTTTCACATCGCAAACTAAACAACTTTTCTTAATAAAATTTTTTCGTGTTGTTTTCTTTTTCAGAGTGCTGAAGGCAAAAATTAAAATGTTTGTACATGGGATGAAAGTCGGTATTTTCGTACGTTCTTTATTTCGTATTTTTATAACTTACAATTTACTTTCAATTGGGAATTAAGTTTGAATTGTGTTCTTATTTTTCTTGGACTTATTTTAATCATTGCGATTAAGACTGCCTTAAGCGAAATGTTTCTGTTGCTCGGTACGTCGCTTGTATGTTTCATGACCAGTAGAGATTTTGAAGCGCGGCCTGACAGTCGAAGGCGCTGAAAACGCTCTACATTCTTAATTAAAATTTCGCTTTTATTATCAATGTAGGGGTTTTATTTCGTGTTTTATGCCTTTTTATGTTATCAAAGTTTAATGTGATTGTGTGATTAGTATAATTGAAACGTGAATGTGTTCGTTATAGCGTAGCCCCCAAGTGCACCCCCTAGTGGGGCAACGGTGTCTCGTACTGGGTGGAAACTATCTCCATTGGATTCTGCGGCCGATTTTACTTAAGAAAAGTTGTCTGGCATCAATCTTTGGTGAATATTCCGGGATTTACGGGCAAATGTACAATAGGTTATATCTTACCGTCTGATGTATCTCCTACTGCAGCTTGCAGCCCTAAAAAAGAGAAAAAACAATTATTAGTATCTGTAGTCGGGTGGTCAGAAACAGCCTAGGTCAGGGTGAGAACTTCTCTGATGACAACACTGAAAATATGAAAAACAATTTAGAACTAAGTATATAGAAACCGTGATTATGTTCTTAACGTCGAGTTGAAATGAAAATTATAAGGCAGTCGAAAACTAGCTTTGGCCGGCGTTCGAACCACTGAAAACAAATCATTACGTATACGAATAAGACAAAACATTAGTTTGAAACGTTTTTGACATTTTCTACCTCGTTTCCTTTTTTGAAATTGTTACTTACCAAGTTATTTACATTCTATGAAAACCAATTCCTCGACCACACTCTCACGAACAACACAACACAGAACGAATGTAACTTTTCCCTCTATAATTTAACGCGGCTTTTTCAAATATCTGCGAAAATTTAAAACATGGCTGTAAAAGCATCGACTCTTATTGGTTGTTAGATCCCCTTACTCCGGCCCGACGGAGCGGCCAACATACTATATTTGTTGCCAGTTTCGTAATGCCACCTTCATTCCCCTGCTACTACCCATCTACCACCCATACTACCTCATACTACCTGTCCTTCACTCCCGCGTCCTACATTACCGGCCGCGCACCACTACAGTACCTACATATGTACAGCTCTCGCAATATAAGTTGGCGAGCGGTGGGGATGCGCCGTAAACGTATTTAGGACACGTACCTCCCATCTGTCTGATTCAGATAGTGCATAGGAATTACCATTACGTTGCAGGAGGAATGATAGACAACCCATCCCTCCTCTATCTGCTGCTGCTAGCTGTAACATGGCTGTAACCAGAGAACACTAATTATAAGAAATGAAAGCCCCCATGTTAAACCTTCGCAACGAAATCACAGCGCTCCCTGGCAGGGGAGTGGAAAACTAAACGCCAAGGCGCTAAATTTTAAAATTATATGGCGGTAAATTTTGAAATTACATACTTCCTCATTCTATATGGTCGATTCTCCGCGAGCTCGCAGTTTTACTGGTCTGAAATTCCGGGAAAAAATGTTCTATTTTTGCATGTTTTTGTTATTTTCAGTTGTGACATTGTCGCTACTATCCACGCAATTGACATTTGTGAAGGCCTTAATAAGATGATATAGTACATTTGATCACTGAGTTTACATTTCACGGTTCATTTTCAAATTAAACTCTGTATGGGCTTATCTCTCGACCATGTATTTTGATGTACTTTCATGGTACACACATGGCAAAAGTATGTATTTCTGAAGGAAGTTTTGTATCGACTTTTTCGATATCATCCCTTGTCACGGTGTCTAGATATATATTTTTCACACGAGGTCGAAGAGTTTCAACAAACGTATTGATATTAGGAATATTTTATCCATATTTGACTTGATCATCAGCTTGTTTTTTCAAATTGCCGCCAATTCCATATGCAGGATCTTTTCCATCTCCTGCTTCGGTGAAATTGTATGAAATTGAAGAAAATTGATAATAATAACGAGACAAATATTTTGTGATGAGGTTGAGCATTTTACGATTCCGGTATTGGGTCGTTGGTCCATCACTTTTCAGCGTGAGCTGTAATTGCTGCTAGATCATGTCTGAGCGACTCTGACAACGTGGCGAAACCTTGAGAATGACCTGAAGTATAAAAGATTCCTGTATGAGGAGTACACTGAGCTCTGCTTGCTCCGAAATGCATCGAGTAAACTTCGGTTCCATATTTCCATGCATAATTTTCATTGAAGTCAATGAGTACAATCAATTCTCCACACGACACATCGGCAATCAGTTTTTCCACATATTTTTTTTTATGAATCCTTTGATAGTTGTGAGCCATAAACTTTTCTCGTACTTCCTCAAAAGTTGCGATTGCTTTTTCTATAGTACAGACTATCTTTCTTTCGCTGTTATCTTCACAGAAATAGGATTTTTCGTCTTTTCATTAACTTGACTTTCAGAAAAAGTTTCCCACTTCGCGTAATGCATTTCTTGATTGAATTGTTCTGACTCACAACTAATTAAAATTTCTTTCTCTTTGCATGCACCAAAGGTTCTGTGAAGACAATCTTTCGATCATTTTTGCACACAATACTCCATAATACCTTTTCCAAAGTATTTTCGGGCATCACTTTCATTTTGCGTAAAGCAGCAATAAGAAATTTTCATGAGTGAAACAAGCGCAAGTGTGTTGATGTGTAACTTTTGGTGCAATGCAATATGCTGGAGGAAGCTTTGCGAAGGTAGGATAATGATATGAAGATAATTCTTTCGAGTAAAATTAGTATGAAGATCCAGAATACTAGCATTCATGAAACGCTTTGAGATTTATTGATCATCCACCTTTTTTCAAGCTTTTTTCGAAGGGTTGATTTGTTTACATCGAAAATTTTTTTCAAGAACAAACTGGAAAAATTTTATCTTTTACAGATCGAAGCGTGTTCTGTTTGTGGAATCTTTCTAGATGAATGTATAGGGGCGATGTTGTTTTTCACAAAGACGAATTTGCGATATTTTCTTTATTATCTTGCCGCATAGAATTCTACCCAAGATGTGTTTAGTTTTAAAACTATTTGTTTCAGGGTAAGATTCTTGCTGCAAAACTATCTCGCTGGATATTTATCGTTGTTTTACATCACGTTGTACTACTCGTCCTTTAAGAAATTTTCTAACTGCCGATTTGAGAGAAGCTGAGTTAACAATTATTTATTTGTATCGCTGAAGTTTTTTTGTCAATCTGTCAACATTTGTGCAGTTTTCGATTTCGAAGTTCACTTATTTTTTTATTTCGTTTTTTACATCTTCATCTTATACTTCTTTTCTTTTTTCTGGCCAGCTATATTTTGTGTTGATATAGCATTTCGACACTGTTTTTCAAGAGATTCTCATTTTGTTCTTCTACTGTTGCCATCGTGATTTTCGTTTACGTTCATTTTGTTTCATTTTCTTCTGCTCCTCTTTTCTCTTTCTGTCAATTGACTCACTGTTTTTATTTTTTCAGTTTTCTTTCTTTTCTAGTAGTTGACACTATTTTCAACGAATACATTCAAGGAATCGAAAAACAAATCACAATTTCCTTGAAGTAAAAAACGTGCCACGGTTGTTTTGACAATTAATTACTCGAAACGCGTACAAAGAAATTAGAAACTTATGCAACGTTTCCAGAAGTTCAATTGCAAATCGACTTATTATCGGAAAACGAGGAATTAGAATCAATACACGAAACAGAAAGATCAGAGTTTGAAGATTTATATACGAGGTACGTCCAGAAAGTAAGTTCCGTTTGGTAATAAAATTAAATTGTGTACAGATACAGAAAAATTATTTATTGCACAAAATTCTACAGCTCTTAAACTATTTTTCCACATAACTGCCGAAATTTTGCAGACATTTGTCATAGCGTGGCACAAGTTTTTGTATACCTTCTTCATAGAAGTTTGCCGCCTGTGTCTTCAACCAGTTGGAAACATTTTCTTTCAGCTCTTCGTCATTGTTGAAGTGTTGACCGCCAAGGAAAGACTTGAGATGTAAGAACAGATGAAAGTCGCTAGGAGCGAGGTCAGGGCTGTACGGAGGATGGTCAAACACGTCCCAGCCAAATCCCTGTTTCATCTCCTGTGACTATCTGTGTCAGAAATTCTTCGCCGCCTTCATCATAACGGGTCAAAAACCGAAGTGCACTACCCATCCGTTTTGTTTTGTGTTGCTCAGTAAGAATCTTTGGTACCCAACGTGAGCAAAGTTTATGAAATTTCAGTTTTTCGCTAACAATTTCATAAATTAGTGATCGTGAGATTTGGGGACATTCCATAGCGAGAACACTAATTGTAAACTTGCGGTTTTCCTGGATCTTGTCATCAATCGCGTGAACCAGTTCTTCTGTAACCAAAGATGGACGCCCACTTCGTCCTTCATCGTGCACATCACTACGTCCTTCATTGAACTGTCGGACCCATCTTCTCACCATTGAATCACTCATCGCATTTTGTCCGTAAACTTCGCAAATTTGCCGATAAATTTCAATTGGTTTCACTTTCCTAGCATTCAGAAAACGAATCACAGATCTGATTTCACAAGCGGCGGGATTTTCAATCAACACCGACATTGTAAACAAGCACAACAAAGCGTACGTGGATGACAGCGATATCAAAATGGCGCACGTTTCTTCTCCTTGATAGAGAGCGTCTACCGCGCATGTGCGGAATTGCGATCGCAGCGTTGCAGCGGAGTTAAATTGAAACGGAACTTAGTTTCTGGACGTACCTCGTTATTATACGTGCGCGGAAACAATCAATAAACGACATCGGTTAGCATCAAAATCAGTCAAAATACCTTTATCGAATACTTTATGTGCAACTCCTACAGCATCAATAACAACTAAACAAAATGCAGATTTATTACCAAAAATAGAGATTCGTTCCTTTGACGGAAATCCAATCAATTGGTATGCTTTTCATGATACGTTTAAAAATCTAGTTCATGAGAACAATGAGTTATTGCCGGTACATAAATTTTACAGGTTACAAAATGTTTAAAGGGCCCACTTAGGTCAATCACCGAAAATTTAAATGCTTCGGAAGAAAATTATTTAGTGGCTTGGGATTCATTAAAAGAAAATGCCATAAACCTCGCCAAATCGTTCAAACACATTTAAATTCACTCATAGAATTACCAGAAATCAACAAGGGAAAACCTGCAATCCATGCCGTAATTAAACTATTCGCGTAATATTCGATGGATCCGCGAAATCAACAACAAACATTTTCTTAAATGATACACTGATGCAGGGTCCTACTATACAAGATAATTTAGTAGCAATCATAATGCGGTTTCGGTCACATCAGTTTGTCTTAACTGCAGATATTGAGAAGATGTTCCGACAAATTTGGATACATACATCCAGATGATGCGGTTTACCAAAAAATACTTTAGCGCGAAAACAAAACCCGACCGATTACAACATACAGGTTAAATACCGTAACATCTGGAACAACATCGGCACCATTCCTCGCAGTACGATCGTTGAAACAATTAATAAAGGATCATGGAAGTGACTATCCTCTGGATGCCAAAATACTCAATCGCTATTTTTATGTCGATGACTTACTCACCGGCGCAAATGATATCAATGCAGCTAATATTTTAATTGAACAGTTAATTGATTTATTAAAGTTAGGCGGTTTTATTTTACGGCAATGGCTGTCAAATGAGCCATCGCTTTTAGTGAACCTAAAAATTCATCTACTTTACAGTTTCTCTGTCTGGATAACGAGAAAATGAAAAAGGTGCTTGGGATACAGTGAAATCCGCAAGAGGATACTATTAGTTATAATGTAAATTTATCTAAAAATATACATCTGTTACAAAAAGAACGATATCGGATATCGCACAGCTGTTCGATCCAATAGGTTTGTTGGGCCCAGTAATTATGAAAGCTAAACTAATTATGCAAGAATTATGGAAGGCTAATTTAAATTGGGACGAGACAATCCCACAATCATTATTTACTGAATGGATTAAGTTTAAAGATCAATTAAAACTATTAAACAGTTTCTCCGTGGATCGAAAATTTATTTCGAACAAATCTATTGAAATAGAATTACATGGATTTTGTGTTGCTAGTGAAAGGGGCTACGGCGCTTGTTTTTATGTAAGATTAACCAACAAGGATCGGAAATATACAGTACGTTTAAAATACGGAAAATCTCGCGTAGCACCTATGAATACGATATCACTTCCCCGCTTGGAACTTTGCGCCGCTAAATTACTAGCGAAGGGCATAGTCGGCTTTCCATGTTGAAACTGCCTCCAAACGAAATAAAATTTCTTATCTAGTATTCGAAAGCATTTGACCTATATACGTTTTTGCCAAATTTTCAACCCGATAGCCGCCATATTGGGCGAGTAATGGCGGATTATGTCATATTCGTCTTTCGTCAGTTTTAGCTGAACTAACGATCCGAAAATTCTGAAAAATTCACAAGAGTGCTGTACATGATAGTACACTCGTGTGAATTTTTCGCAAATTTTCCATTGGAGAGTTCGCGAAGAAAACAATTTGTAATTTTTACTATCAATTTCTTCATTGTTAATAGTCTCGTTCAACTTTGAATTTTTATACTGCCGATGCGTTTCCTAAAGATACGTATTCCATGATTTTCTTAGATTTTTAAAGGGGTCCACGATACTAAAATAGATTAATATCTTTTTTAAAATCGTCATTTATTATGGTATCGGTCAACCAGAACAGGACGCAAATACTTTTTATCGCTTAATAGGTGACTCATTCTCCAAGAATTCCGTTGTTTGGTGAACTAAAATCGATTTTGAACAATTTCAAATAACGAGACTTGATTATTTGTCAGACTTTATGCCAGTAAAGTTTTATTAAACAATGTATTCCTTGAGCGAATAATTGTACGTTCATTCGATTGCAGAGGGCGTTAGGTTAAGTTAGATTTGGTGGAGCAGGTCGAAAATGATTTTCATCGCTCAATAGGTGACTCATTCTCCAAGCATTTCGCCGTTTAGCGAATTAATATCGATTTTGAACAATTTTAACTAACAAGATTTAATAATCATATTTTTGACTTTATGCTTCTTTCTCTTCACCGAGAAAGGTCAGGGTCAAGTACAAAGCAATCAAAATGTTCATATTGCGATATTTCGTTTAAGAAATGCCCAGGATCGAAGTTGGTGGTAAAAACTGATTCAGAAGCAAGTGTTCTATCGAAGTTGCTTGAACGAAAAATTGATGTCAGTGACGTTTTCTGCAACAAATGCCGCAAAAATGTATATACTGAAGGATTTAGAAGAAATTGCGAAATTATTGATTGTCCCAACGCTACTACTTCATCTGACGATGTTAATGATCCAACTTTTCTTGTTGCGGAAAAGAATACCAAAGAAGAATCTCAAAACATTGTTGACATTCAATTATCTCGCGTCGTCTCGACACACAAATACTGTTTTTTGTGCGGATCATCATCAACGTTAACTACAGTACCGTTTGAAGCTCGAAAACAAGTTTTTACGAAAACACAAACCTTTATCCCAAAAGGAAATAGATGTTGTCCGAAACACCTCATAAAAAATCGTTTGTTTGAAAATGAGTTGCACCAAATACGGATTCATTCAAATTCAAGCACAATTGATCTCGATGATTTACGCCATTTTCTAACGGACTTATCAATTCAAAGAGAAAGTGCTCTTATTGATAAAATAGGCGATTATACCATGTCAGAGGAAAAAATTCGCGTATTCACTGGTTTAAACTGGGAAAACATTTTGGAAATTCGTGACATGCTGACATCATTGAAGCATTCCACTTCTCGAAGCCCAACTCAAGCAATAGTCACTTTTTTGTTTAAATTACTAACGGGCAATTCGAACAAAGTAATTGCTTTTGTACTTGGACTAGAACGAGAACAACAAGTATCGGACTATAGTGATTCAGTTACTGAATCGTTTATGAAGGACGTTCTACCAACAAAGTTTGGATTCCATGCACTTTCGCGCGAAGAATTGATCTAAAACCAAACTTCTGAGATGGCAAGAAAAATATTCAACATGAAAAATGAATTGGCTTTAATTTTTGATGGAACCTACGTTCAACATGAAAAAAGCTCCAACAACGAATATCAACGGAGATCATACTCAGGTCAAAAGAAAAAACCTCTGTGCAAACCATTTACAATAGTCACCACGAATGGATACATCGTAGAAAGTCTTGGACCTTTTTCAGCAAATCTCAATGATGCCACTATCATGGAACAGATTTTAGGAGATCCTAACGGTCTACGAAATATCCTCAAACCTGGAGGTATTTGTGTCGTTGATCGTGGTTTCCGCGACGTAAAAGATAAATTGCAAGAACTAGGTAAAGTAATGAATAATGACTGATGTAGCAATATATATATACATATTATACATATAATATAATGCTCAGTTTTCAATTTTTGTTTTTTATGTATATTGATTAATTGATATTTCACGATTTTTGTATTCATTTTCTTCGTAGTTCAGGATTAGAATCTTTTTGTTTCAGATTCATTCAATATTCACGAAATTCGTTTATTTTGAGTTTTTGCCTTAATTTTATATATATAGTAATCTTTTACGTAAATTGTTCGTAGGATTCGCCGTACAAATGCCTGCACTAAAAGGTCAACGGAAACAACTAACTACCACAGAGTCAAATAATTCTCGTTTGGTAACAAAGGTTCGATGGGTCGTTGTCGGATAACTTGTTTTTTGAATAACAAATTCGGTAAACGTTTGAATTCTGATACAGGAATTGTTGATAAAATTCTTACTCAAATGCAATTAAAAAATTGTGTTGAAAATACATTAATGCAAAGAGTAGAAGAAGAAAAATTAAGCAGGCGTAAAGTTCCATTCAAGACGGTGAGTTCTTCTGACATATTAGACTTCCCGGAAATGACCAAAGAGGATTTGAAGATCTTTTTACCGGTTCTTATCAATTACATCAAGCGGTTTCCTATTTGGCAAAAATAATGGACGCAGACAATAATATTGGAATAGGTTATGTCAAAGAAACTCCAAATATTATCAAAGTTGAAGTTAAGTCGAGACATGTTAGAAGTAAAACCTATAAAAGTTTTATCGAGTATGAGCCAAATTCTTTCGGCTACTCTGGAATCAAGCAACACCACTGTGAACGTCGTAATGGCAAACGTACAGTAGGTTGTTGTTCTCATGTAGCTGCGATTGTTTATTATTTATCTCATGCCCGATGCCTTTCAAAAATTGTGAAACCAGCAGAAATATTGAGCAAATTATTTATTGCTGAAAACGTACCAGCGGTAATCAATGAAGACAGCGACGATGACTGAGCTAGAAATAACCACGTTTATCAAGAAATAATATTGTTATTAACGATAATTCTTAGTTTGGTATAATAGCATTTAACAAATTTATTCTTATTATTATAATCACAATTTTTGGCAAGTATAAAACGTTTTGTTAATGATTTCAGTAGCTTAAAAAATGTATTCATCTAATAATAATATAACTATTCAGTCGTACTGTATAAGACAATATTGACCTTCTAAATATTTTATATATTTTTTTATTTTCATAAAATTTTTTTGGCATAAAATCTGATAAATAAGCAAGTGTCGTTATTTCAAATTATTCAAAATCGATTTTAATTCACTAAACAACGGAATTCTTACAGAATGAGTTACCTATTAAGCGATAAAAAGTATTTGCCCTGCTTTGGTTGACCGATACCATAATAAATGACGATGTTCAAAGATATTAATCTATTTCGGTATCGTGGACCCCTTTAAAAATCTGAGAAAATTATGGAATACGTGTCTTTAGAAGACGCGTCGGCAGTAGAAAAGTTCAAAGTTGAACGAGATTATTAACAATGAAAAAATTGATTGTAAAAAATTACAAATTGTTTTTTTCGCGAACTCTCCAATGGAAAATTTGCGAAAAATTCACACGAGTGTATTATCATGTACAGCTCTCTTGTGAATTTTTTCAGAATTTTCGAATCGTTAGTTCAGCTAAAATTGACGAAAAATGAATATTACAAAATCCGTCATTACTCATCCAATATGATGGCTATCGCGTTAAAAATTTGGCAAAAACGTATATAGGTCAAACACTTTCGAATAATTGATAAGAAATTTTATTTCGTTTGGGGGCAGTTTCAACATGGAAACCCGGTTATGCCCTTTATATCAATCCGTCATAAGCGCGTTAAAACTAAATTTTGGCAAAGTCAATTTCTATTCAGATTCTACGATAGCTTTATGCTTTAAACTTCACCACATCTCTTAAAAACATTCGAAGCCAATCGAGTATCAGAAATACAATCGTTAACAAATCAACACAGTTGGTATCATATTGTAGCACATGATAATCCTGCTGTTTCTATATCTCGGGGGCAATTGTCATTAGAATTCCTTCATAATGAAATATGGTTAAATGGGCCATCACGGTTGGCCAGTGAAGAAACATTATGGAGCAAAACATAAATCCAATCGATTAATGCAGCTGAACGGGAAGGTAATATTACCATGACTGCATTAAATGAAAAATTGAATAAGATTAATTGTAATGATCAAAATAACATTTTTATACAATTTTCGACGATAAATAAGTTAAATCGATTTGTGGGCCTTTGCCACCGATTAGCAACAAACAAATATTCAAATAATAAAATTATAGGAGAACTTACTGTTCAAGAAATACAAGATGCTCATCTCAGTGTAATAAACTTAACGCAAAATGTAGACTTTTCTAGGGAAATAAATAATTTACTAAAAGGTAAACAGGTACATAATGCCACAGCCAACTACGATTAAACCCCTTTATTGATGGCTAAGGGATTATTCGGGTAGGTGGAAGGTTAAAGGAGGCCATTGTTGATTATTCCCAAAAATATCCAATTTTGCTACCTCGAAACAATCTGATTACTGATCTCATCATACGAAATGAACATTTAAAAAATTGGCATATTGGAATTCAAAATACTCTAAATCTCGTTAGACAAAGATATTGGTCTATTGACGGTAAAAATCGGGTAAGATACATAATACACAAATGCATGTCGGAAATGCCATAAAAAACACGGTCAAAGTTATTCGCACAAATCTCAAAAACTTGGCATCTAAATGCATTGAAAAAATCCAAGTGAAAGATAAATGTATAAGACGAATGGATGGGTATTTTATAATGATGAAATAACAATGTATATTAACAATAAAAATTCCTTAAAACGTGCAATTTTATGAGTCGAAAAAATCGTGTACTTTCGTTGCCCTTAACAGGGGAAAATATAAAACATCTATCAGTGTGTAGTAATGTATGTAGAATCATTTTACAAAAAATGAAGCATATTGTTGCATTCGTTTGTCTTATTTGTGCGAACAAAACAAAATTTAGCGACCACCTATACGACTTTTTCGTATAGGTGGTCGATTGCGCACGATATAAAACTGTAACTGTGTTCACGTAAATGTCTTATATTCGTCGAAAATTAATGTGGCATCTATGCCAAAGATGGGGCAAGGCACAAATCTGAAATTACAAGATTTTGGGAAGTAAGAAAACCAAAATTATAGGGGTGTCTATTTACGTTTGGCGTTTATAGGGATTATTTTGTGTTACCACATTTTTATTTTATAAATATCTAATTTATCATATATAAATTATATATGAATACTAGGCTATTAATACTTGCAATTGCGAGAACGGTTTGACCTGCGTTAGGCGATTTCTAAGAATTTCTAAATCTATTGCTTATTGTACTTTAGATTTTTCTTATCCTTGTTTACTGCCCAGCAATAAGTCTCCGGGGATATCTATTTCTTTCTACCGTCAACGTGTAGAAAGGCAAGCGCCAATCTCTACGGGATACGGTACAATCCTCAAATCGGAAACTAAGTAATGATAGACAAGTAAAATTCCCAAGACGGAACCCTAAACACACTTATATAGTATGTCTATGTCTGTACGTCTGTGCATGCATATTTATGTGCATTTTAGAAACGATATTAGATAATACTGTGAGCTCTGATAGAGAGCGTACTTAACTAACACCACTGGGTGGAAAGTTAAGTTAGATGCGAAGGAATGTATAATTAATACACTGAACATTCGTTGGATGGCGTAGTATCGCTGATTTGTATAAGTTTCTACTATGCAAGAAAGCATCAACCAATCACAAAACATCATCAGATGAACCAATGAAAAATCAACTAGTGCGTTCTGAGCATCTGAGTCAACATCAATTTTAAATGTGTTTTACACCGAATTGGAGAGAATTATAAAGTTTACCACGTTAGCCACATTTATAGCGTTTGGATCAGTTTGCGTATTGTTTGTTTCGTTCTTGTTTTATTACGATTTTGTATTCAAATATGAAGTCAAGCAACCCAAAACGATGGTGTGTGGTAGAGTGTACTGATATGGGTATGCTTATAAAAAGAGACTATTAAAAAGTAAGAGAAAATAAATATTGTATATACCTTTGTTCGTTTTCTTAGTTTTCTGCTGTATATTTTTGGTTATTTCAGATTTGGAAGTTGTCCGGTCCTGGAGTGTTTAACGGTGTGTGTGTTGTCGGTCTGCTCCGTGTTTATACCCAAGGTTCTTGGAGAATTGTGATCTTTTAATTGGTAACACAGTGATAAATATAAAAACAAAGTGAAAGTGATTATCTGGGAAACAAAATAACAGGTAAAATTAAACAATTTATTCCAATATCATTGATAAAAGCCAGACTTCCGACGGGTCGACCGGGGCTCGGCTTTTTGCGCGGTGATAAGAAAAGAAAACAGAAAATACATATCCGTAGAGAATAGGGGCGGAGTAGGAAATTGTATATATCATGGATACGGATGAATACAGCTCGGAAGATAGGAAGAGAAAAGGAAACAGAGGAGAGGATGAAGAGAACAGCGAAAATATTTTCAAGAAAAGTAAAAATATAATAAGATCGCCTATGAAGTCCCAGAAAAAGCTGGAAGAAAACATTGGTGTAATGATGAAGATGATTGAGGAAATGGGAGCGAAGATGAACAATTTATCAATAGAAATAAAAGAGATGCGGGAGGAACAGAGAGAATATAGAAAAGTAATGTCAGAGTTAAGAAAAGAAAATGCGGAACTCAAAAGGCAAAATAAATTCATTAAGGGGGTAGTGATGGATATGGAAGACAGATTGGAACGAGTAGAGAATGAGAAAAGACGGAATAATGTAGTGATTCAGGGTCGAAAAATAGATACAGAAGATAGGGAACAACTAAAAAACGCAATGGAAAATTTCATAGATAAAGAGTTACAGATAAGAGTACATATAAAACAGGTCATAAAATTAGGTGAAAAAACCTGTCTAGTGCAATTAGACAGGACAGAGGATAAGGTGGAGATAATGAAAAACAAAAAGAAATCAAGAACAAAAATAGGAGGAAGAATTTTTATTAACGATGATCTATCTAAGCGGGACAGGAAGATACAAGAACAAATTAGATTTAGAGCTAAAACTGAGAGGGAAAACGGAAAACAAACAAAAATTGGGTTCAGGAAGTTGTATATCGCGAATGAGGAATGGAGATGGGATAGAGAGAAGGATAAGTTGATACAGATACAGAGATCAAAAAACTAGAAGGCGTGAACGAGCAGGGAATAGAGAGGACGTACCTGGCAATGAGAGCGGATACAGAACAAACTCGAACACGAGAATACATGGATGTGAGGATGGGAAATAGGAACAACAAGGTAGAGACAGAGAGGAATGCTAACACGATGACGACCACAGCTATGAACACGGAAAATGGAAAGATACGCGTTGGAACGTGGAACATAACTTCCCTAACGGGAAAAGAATGCGAACTAGCAGAAGAAATGAACAAGTACCAAATTCAAATACTGGGAATAAGTGAAACAAAGAAAGCCGAAGCAGGAAGAATAGGGGTAGGAAGTCAATATTTTCTGTACTATTCAGGAGTGAGGCCGGATCAAAGGAAAAAAAGAGGGAGTAGGGATATTGTTAACAAAGGAACTGGATAGAAGAGTAACTATACATCAATCACTCTCATCAAGGTTGATGCGCTTGAGAATAGAATTGGAGAAGGAATCGGTTGACATCATACAGATGTATGCACCAGTAGAAGGAACAGATAGAAGTACAACGGAGGAGTTCTATGAAAAACTGCGGGAACTGCTGGATGAAATAAGAGAGACAAACTCAAAAGTAATATTAATGGGGGACTGGAATGGTAGAGTGGGTAATGATATAAGTAAGAGACTGGGCTGCTTGGGAGCATATGGAGAAGAAACGTTAAACGGAAATGGTTGGAAAATGATTGATTTTTGTATACGTAATGATCTCCTAATAGGGAACGGTTTCTGGGAGCAACCACTGGAAGAGAGATACACCTTTGTCGCGGAAGAGAGAAGCGCGAAGAGTATAATAGACTACATAGTCTATACCCAAAGTATGAAAACTAATATACGAAACATAAAGACACAAAAAGAGCCTGAAATGGGAACTCAACACAGATTGCTAACGGCAGAACTCCAAGAACAAATTAACACAGAACAACAAATAGCTGAGTATCATAAAATAGCAATCAGCAAATTAAGAAACGAGAAGAAAAGAGCAGAATACCAACAGAAAACGAATGATTTACTAAAGAGACATGGCCAGGAAGAAATGACACTAGAAGAGACGTGGAGAATTTTCAAGGAAATTATTTATAATTCTGCACTAGAAGTATGTGGTCAAATCAGATACAGGAAAAAACAGAAAAGAACAAAATGGTGGACTAAGGAAATACAAAAGGAAGTCAAAAAGAAAAAGATGCGTGGAGAAAATATGTTTTAACAAAGGAACAGCAATACAAAGAACAATATGTTAAAATAAGAAACGAAGTTAAGAAGAGAATCAAAGAAGCGAAAAAGAAAAGCTGGGAAGATTTTGGAAATGATATTAATGAGGAATATAAAACAAATAACAGGAAATTTTGGAACCTAATAAGATCAATGAATGGAAAGAAAAAGAAAGAAATAAAACCAATTAGGAACACCGCGAATGAACTAAAAACAAGAACAGAAGATATACTTGAAATATGGAAAGAATTCTTCACGAAAAAATTCACAGATGCAGGAGATCATACAGATTTATTGCCAGAATCAGGAACACGAAATGAATATAATGAAGAACTTGAAGAGATAGATATGGAAGAGGTAGAGAAAGCCCTAAAAAGAATAAAAACAGAAAAAGCCTGCGGTGCGGGTAATATAGAACCGGAAATGGTAAAATGGCTCGGACAGGTGGGAAAGGAGTGGATCCTTGACATATTTTGTAAGGCATGGCGAACGAACACAATTCCTGCGGATTGGGAGAATAACCTCATCACTCCCATATATAAGAAAGGCGATCAAAGACAGTGCGAAAGCTATAGGACAATATGCCTATCGACAGTATGTTTTAAGGTCTATACCAAAATAATAGCGGAACGACTTACACATTTAGTAGGAGACAAACTGGGAGAAGAACAAACAGCCCATAGAAAAGGGAAACAAACGAACGATAATATCCACATAATTAAAAACATCATTGAACGTAAAATTGAGACAGGGGAGGAAATCTACTTCAATTTCATAGACTTGCGAGCAGCCTTCGATACAGTAGATAGAGGGAGTATAGATATCTGTCTAGAGAAACTAGAGGTTCCAAGAAAAATGCGCCAAATAATCAATAGTCTATATTGTCAGGTTAGGGAGATAGTACAAGTAAATGGAAAAAGATCAGCAGATTTTGAAATGCAAGTGGGAATAAAACAAGGAGACAGCTTAAGTCCATTAATATTTATTATAGTAATGGACAGAATCCTGCAAAATACGAGGAAACGCACCGAAACTGTGAAGACACTGTTAGGATATAACAGACTGGAACCTGTAGCTGTGGATGCATTACTGTACGCCGATGATCTGGCACTAATAGCTGACAGTTATGTGAAAATGGAAAAATTAACAAAAATATGGACAGAAGAAATAGAAAAGATGAAGATGGAAATAAACGTAGAAAAAAGCAAACTAATGGTGATAAATAATAAAGAGCCAGCCAGTAATCTAATAATTAAAATAAACGATAAACAAGAAGAAATTATCGACGCATACGAATATTTAGGTACTATTATATCGAAGGATGGAAAAATTGATCTAGACATAGCAAAAAGAGGACGGAAAGCCACAAACATATACTACGCTCTGAATCAAACCATCTTTGGAAAAAAGAAATAGAACCCAAGATCAAACAGATAGTATACAATGCAGTAGTAGCCCCCACAATAATGTACGCAAGTGAGTCCTGGACAATACAGCAAAAACACGAAAGCAAAATAACAGCCATGGAAATAAAATTTTTGAATATATATATTGCTGGAAAACGAAAATGCGTTTGCTTGTGGGCGCAAAGAGACATGTGGAAGAAAATGTTGTCTGGGTAAATACGATGTCGGCAACATTTTGAATGTTATTAAAAACCTGCCGTTTTTCCCTCACGTGCGATTGGGGAAAGACATGAAATTGTACGCGTCAAACAAAATTCTTTCACTCAACGATCTGGCCAAGGCCGCTATTCTCGACATCCTTCGGATCCAAGCATATACGTACGATTTCGAAGGGTACGTTTACGAACATACAAGAGATGGGATAGATGGGAAAACCCGTTCAGATAAGCACAGATAAGTGATCCGGATCATTCGGATCGGATCAGTCAGAAGACCCGTTGAAACTGAACGAATGATGTCATTCAGGCTGTCGTTCTTTTCGTTCTTGGGTCTCAGGCGAGTGATATAAGCATAACCACTACCGACATATTGTGTGTATATTAATTTTGGTTCGGTTTCAATAAAATATTAAATTGGAATAAGGAGAGGATGTGTTGTTTCTACATAGTATAGGTATATCAACCACTTCTTTCTTAATAAAAAAGTGAGCGCAATATACACGAAGCCTTAAAGGCGTATTTGGAAAGCGTCATTTCCATATCTTCGGAAACTAAACTGAAATAATGTTTTATGCTTATGGTTTGGAATTATAGGTAGCGTTAGTATGCGTTTTTACCACTAATATCTAAAATGAAAATAAATTCGGTCTATGATAGATTTTTACGGTGCTTACATTCGTGTAGCATTCGCGTTATGTCGTATACGGTCGATTTCCATTATATTTACTTGTAATATTTGTTCGGTTTTATGTATATATTTTTGTTGGGTAATGATTGGGTGTGATATATAAGTTTCTATTTAATTGAAATAAAATTATTAATTCGGTATCCTCATCGTCAGCAGCACCGGATTGAGGAAATAATGTCAATGAGAATATATGTAGATATGTAGTGACCAATCCGCTCTCATTATTTGGTAAGATTCGATGTTGCTTTGGTGATTTTATGGATTTATGGATGATGGAACCTTGATTATTCGATCTTCGAAATATTTAGCATCAAATTAGTAGCTAATTTCTGTCTGTGGAAGGCATCCGTACGTTTAGAGTAGGTACAGCGAGTTAATAATTAAATGCCAATCGACGCGGCGTTGAAGGTATGCAGCCCATCTAACAAAACCGTATACATAGTGATGCGTAAACTTTCATTTTTGTTAAATTGTTTTTCGATAATTATTTCATGAAGCAGTGCTATTAGTCTTTTTTTACTTACAATAAAATATATGTAATTAAAGCGTTAAACCTAGTTACAACCTAGTTGCGAAAATAATAAATTCCGGCCATTATAACAGTGTGTCTGACAGAAACATACAATCGCTTGAGAAAAGGAGGAATAGATGTATTCGATGTTTTAGGTGCGACATGGTGCTTGCATAGTTTTCATTAAACGTCTAGTTTCTACTTGCTCCTGTTTATTAAAAACCGTAGGTAAGATCAAACTATTTAGTTATGTTTTCATTAAGCGTTTTGTCTCTTCCTCTTTTCGCGTCATTTAAAAATCTCAAGTTAAGTAAAAAGTTAGATAATTTAGTTTGTTTAATAATGATATACTGTATCGAAACTACGACGCGACGTAGTAAAAAGTATGTTATTACTTGCATTAGTAATTCATTAAACAAAATAAATTGATTTTGTTAGTTTACGTTTAGTAACAATCAGGGTTTTTTGGAACGAGACAAAGATTTTTGGCTCCGTACAATGATTTTTAGCGTCTTTGTACATTGTACAAAGATCTTTTGGGTAGTTAATAGCACGCATAGTTGAAATCATCATTTTTATTATGTTGTACAAACTAAAAATATCTCCTACAAAGATTTTTCGATCTTTGTAGGTACATCATTTGGCAGTTTATCCTTATTACAGTCATTACGGTTGGGTGTACTTTAATTAAGTAATGATTATAACATTAAACAGGGATTAGAATTCGAACCTTTCCTTTAAAACTAAGTGGATAGAAATGTGAAAGCTTCCCTTGAAACTAGCATTATAAAAACACATTAACATAATGAGACAACTTAAAGTTGAAATATTAAATTACAACTCATAACATAATTTCAGGCAAAATTTTTCTGCAGAGCGGCAGGTATTCATTAGTAAAAGAAAGTATTTGGCATTTCGCATCAAATAAATAAGAGGCAAATGTAATACAGCATGTGTTTCATTATATTTTGTAGGTATGAGACGAAGCGCTAGTAATACCATTTTGAAATAAAGTTTTCCCGGCACAATAATAACCTAAAGATAAAAATAACGCTACATGTTAGATAGAGATATGAAACGTCACGGCATCATCAAGGGTGTCGTTGAAATAGTTTCGAGTTTCTCGACACGTTTGCGGTGCTTAGAGGTGCTGGAGGTGTCGAGTTGTTCGACGTCGAACACAAAGTTCTTCTCGTGTATTATACCTTCGTTCGAACTAACTTCGGTTTTTAACACAATATATCTTACATTGCACTCGGGGTACTTCTCACTCTAGGGTATCCGAGAGGGGGAGGAATGTAAATCTAATGGTTTGAACGTTGAATTTAAATCGGACGACAGTCGTAGATGTCGCTATAATTAAGGTTGTAGATATCTACATCGGATATCGGCCATTTTGGTTTTACTGTTATTTGGTAGGTTAGTTTTGTTCACGGGGTGGAAAGTTAAGTTGATGCGAAGGAATGTATAGTTAATACACTGAACATTCGTAGGATGGCGTAGTATTGCTGATTTGTATAGGTTTCTACTACGCAAGAAAGTATCAACCAATCACAGAACATCATGAGATGAACCAATGAAAAATCAACTAGTGCGTTCTGAGCATCTGAGTCAACATCAGTCAACATCAGTTTGCGTATTGTTTGTTTCGTTCTTGTTTTATTACGATTTTGTATTCAAATATGAAGTCAAGCAACCCAAAACGATGGTGTGTGGTAGAGTGTACTGATATGAGTATGCTTATAAAAAGAGACTATTAAAAAGTAAGAGAAAATAAATATTGTATATACTTTTGTTAGTCTTTTTAGTTTTCTGTTGTATATTTTTCGTTATTTCAGATTTGGAAGTTGTAATTTTTATATCATTATTGTAAATCCAATAAATAAAATTCCTAAATTTTGTTTAATTGGATTTACGAAATTGATTAGAAATTATAAAATGTCTTATATTTGCATATATATTTTAGTTTATAATGCAGAATTACAGATTTCTATAAGAATTTTAATTTTCTGCATATTCGTTAATGGCGCTGTTTTGGTTCATTGATTTAGGCAGAAGTTACCTTTCTTTTTAGTTGTTCTATGGTTTTGTTCAATTTTTTTTTCACGTCTATTTAACCATTAAACACATTTGACAACAATAATAATTTGGAAATTCATTGTATAACAGTTAATATAATATTCAATAATTACACAAGGTAAGTTAATATAATTTGTTTTATCATCACATATACATAAAATAAAATTATTTGTAGGAAGTGTACACGTAATGAAATGTCGTGTATTGAATTGCACGTTTGAATACAGTATTGTGCATCAATTTCCCTAGGAAGAGCAGCACTATGTGTAAAAGCATGTGGGAACCCAAACTTGTTCAACATGGACAAGGAAAAACTCAAGAACTTCCATATTGGCAAAGCCATTATAATCCTAAGTATTTAATGAGAAACAATAGACATTCAAGAGTAGCAGTACCCACATTATATTTAGCTGGTAATTTGTTTCTAACTATTAGCTTAATAACAACTGAATCAAGTTATTATTTTATTTAAGGACCTATGTCTTGCTTTTTGATTTGGAGTTGCCAACTACTCCAGGACAAACGACAGTCTTCAATCAAATGAGACAATTTGGGTGTAGTTGAGTAAACTGCATACCTACATTCTACAGTATTTATCCAAACATTGTCATAAATGATTTTTAGAGGATAATTTGATGCATGGGCTAAATTTATTAGATGTTTTTGGTGATTGTGTAGATTACAAACACTTGCCAGAAATCCAAACATTTTTAATGAACAAATTCACAAATTTGCTCATTAAAATTATATTTGCTTTGTAATAAAATAATTGCTGACATGGAATCCATAACGTATTCAAACAATGATTTCCGTAAGAAGTCTCTTCTGTCCAATAATTTGTACATACTTATTATTTATATAGGTACTTGTTTATTTTTATTTGTATTTGTAACTATATCTTGTTTTTTTCTTCTATATTTATGTTTAACTCAATTTTTGTATATATGTAGATCTGAGTCCATGCAGTTGATGCGGGACATTTTGCATGCTCTACGCACTCAATTTGTAAAAATGGGTCCCTGTGTTTAATTTTCTGTTGTAATAATGGGCGGCTAGAGCGTAGTTCTTGGACACACTACCTACAATTCTTTAGTGAGTCTGCAACATCGATAAACTGTCCTAAGCCAAATCCATGATATAATACTGCACGTTTACTATAACTGATATTTTTATTTTTCAATTTGTGGATTTTACTGCTTTTATTCATAGATATTTAGTTCTTGTATTTCATGTATCTAAAGTTCAATTTCAATATTACACCGAGCGATACAAATTCTTTTTGCTTTAATATCTTCTATTGTTATTAGATATGCTATTATTATTGTGTAATAAATACCTTTATTTTCAATATTTCCGGTTTTTATTTGTCTTAAATATATTTTGTCATTTTGTTATCATTAAATGTATCATGTTTATTGATTTTCTAGCAATTAGTTTATGTAAAATTTCAGCAATTAATGTTGCTGAAATTTTATCTAAATTACATGTTAGAAAACCACTAAATAGAAGAGTAATTTCCATACCTACATATAAACTATTTCAAACGTCGCGCGCTTGTCAGTATTTGAGACGGCCACCGTAGAGGACATGAGGAGATAGCGTTTTAATAGTTCTGATTTCCCGGCCTAGTATCCCAGCCTTCCATAACTAAAGCGCACATACTTATATTTATCTGCTGTGCTACCAAGGCTATGCATCTTGAACTCGTAACTGATTTGTCTACGGAGTCGTGTCTAGTAGCAATTAGAACATTTTTTGTAGCAGGGGCAAATCAAAAAATAGGTACTGCGATAACGCAACGAATTTCGTTGGCGCTAAAAATGGAATTTTAAAGACGAGAGCATTGCTCCTATCATCGGTTCACCATAACAAAATCACACATGAGTTGTCTGATGAAGGTATAAACTGGCACCTTATACCTCCCCGGTCTCCTCATTTTGGTGGTTTGTGGGAGGCAGAGGTGAAGAACTTCAAAGCGCATTTATATCGAACCGTGGGCAAGGGTCTCTTTACATATGAACAATGCAATACATTTGTAATTGAAATCGAGTCAATTTTAAACTCACGTCCTCTAACACCCTTCATCCCCATCACATTTCCTCATTGGAGATTCTTTAAAAAACATGCCTAAACAAGATGTTCAAGAAGTGCCAATCAACCGGCTATCTAAATATCAACACATCCAAAGGGTCAAGGAGCATTTCTGGAGACGCTGGCATAAAGAATACCGCAATGAACTATTATTAAGAAGCAAGTGGTATAAAAATGATGCAAATCAGATCAAGATTGATACTCTGGTCACTATAAGAGAAGAAAATATTCCACCTATGCACTGGAGCATCGGTCGCATTATAGCAATGCATCCAGGAGAAGATGGTATTGTGCGTGTTGCAACAGTGAAAACGGCGCGTGGCACTTTTAAGCGATGTGTTAGAAAGCTATGTCCCCTACCAATTGATCAGTGAGCCAGTGTGACTAATTGTAAGTTAATGTTTAGTTTAATTTTTTATTTTTATTGTTTTTATGATTTGAATTGTATTACATAAATTAATATGTTTCGGTCATCAATTTTAACATAAACGAAGTTGTAAATAATTTTAAGCACACTGACGGTAACCCTTTTTGAACGCAGTTCGTTCAAGGCGAGCGGCTATGTTATGTGAGCACGTAACAGTTTTCTCATTACATTCTAATTGTATTGATAGATGGGTACGCACGCGAGGTGCGGAGCGCAGTGGGTGAGTGGGTTGTGGGCACGGGATGGAAAGTTAAGTTACATGCGAAGGAATGTATAATTAATACACTGAACATTCGTTGGATGGCGTAATATCGCTGTTTGTATAGGTTTCTACTACGCAAGAAAGTATCAACCAATAAGAGAACATCATCAGATGAAGCAATTAAAAATCAACTAGTGCATTCTGAGCATCTGAGTCAACATCAGTCAACATCAATTTTAAATGTGTTTTACACCGAATTGGAGAGAGTTATAAAGTTTACCACGTTAGTCACATTTATAGCGTCTGGATCAGTTTGCGTATTGTTTGTTTCGTTCTTGTTTTATTACGATTTTGTATTCAAATATGAAGTCAAGCAACCCAAAACGATGGTGTGGTAGAGTGTATTGATATGGCTTTGCTTATAAAAAGACACTATTAAAAAGTAAGAGAAAATAAATATTGTATATATATAGGTACCTTTGTTAGTTTTTTTAGTTTGCTGTATATTTTTCGTTATTTCAGATTTGGAAGTTGTAATTTTTATATCATTATTGTAAATCCAATAAATAAAATTCCTAAATTTTGTTTAATTGGATTTACGAAAGTAATTAGAAATTATAAAATTTCTTATATTTGCATATATATTTTAGTTTATAATGTAGAATTACAGATTTCTATAAGAATTTTAATTTTCTGCACATTCGTTACTGGCGCTGCTTTGGTTCTTTGATCTATGCAGAAGTTACCTTGCTCTAGGTTGTTCTATGGTTGTGGGTAGTGAAGAAACAGTAACAAAAAGTATTTCATTAAGCAAAGAACGAAGCATGCCTAGCAATAATTTCACAAAAAATAAATTAGTAAAATTTTGAGTGGCAAATATTTTATTTCTCCACAACCGATTACTCCAAGTCCTAAGCCACTTGGACGTGCACGACAAGTTTGACCAGCGAAAGAAGTAACAAAGAACGATTAAAAAAAATGTCACGCGCACGCGCATAGTTTTTATTTTAAATAAATAAATACATTTTACTAAACATAATTATAAAAATATAAAATAAATTAGACACAGAAAACAAATAAATATTCTGTAAAATGTAATAAATGAAATAAATACATATTGCACCATCAATAAAAACAACAAAAAACAAGACTAAGGCCCGGTTTTTCAGTGTCGGTTTAAACCGAAGTTCAGGTTCAAGTTCAAGGTTTAAGTCGTTTTTCGTTTCTTATGTATCTTATCTATGGTCGTTTTTCAGTTCGAGTTCAACTCTATTTTTGTCAAATGTCGAGTTCATCTTGAGCCGAAGGAAATACTTAGCTCAAAGTTCAGTTCAGCGTTCAGGTGTCAGAAAGTTAAACATAACTGAACATAACCTAGCACTTCTATGAAAACATTACGTTCAACGTTTGATTTATTTAAGTGAAAAAAATAGATAGACGAAATATAATAGATTCTTCTGATGATGATGTTATCAATTTTGTTGTCCATCTTGATCAAGAAAGAAGACCAAAAGTAATTCGTGTTCGCCCAGATAATTTCCAAGTATGGGATAATTATGATTTTTTCGTGCGGTATCGTTTAAAAAAGATACTGTACGACGTATATGTAACGAAATCAGGGATGATATTTCGAATGCAACAAATTGGTAAGTGATACTGCAGCTAAATAAGTAAACAACTAACTTTTTCAATATTAGGAATTCATCCTTGACACCTGAGCAAATGTTATTAATAACATTACGCTTTTACGCCACTGGAAGTTTTTAAATACAGTAGGTGATCTAAATGGCATACATAAGTCCACAGTGTATAGGATAGTTAAACGTGTATCCCATGCAATAGCTGGGATAAGACCTAGGTACATAACATTTCCTGCAGTTGATGAAGTTCCTGAAATTAATCAAGGATTTTTTAATATTGCTTCCTTCCCAGGAGTAATCGGTGCCATAGATTGTACCCATGTAAAAATCTGTTCACCAGGTAAAAAATTATATACATATGCAATATTATTGTTACATAAAAATATACTTCTTTATACAGGTGGCAATGCTGAAATTTATCACAATAGAAAAGAATATTTCTCTTTGAATGTACAAGCTGTATGCGACTACAATTTAAAGTTTCGCAATATAGTATCCCGATGGCCTGATTCTGCTATGATTCACACATCTTCAATAGTTCTCTCCTGCGAGCACAATTTGAGCAGCAAACTTTTGGGGAAAATATATTACTGGTAGACAGTGGGTATAGAAACCGAAATTATCATCTTACGCCACTTTTAAATCCTAGAACAGCTGCAGAAAACCTATATAACGAGGCCCATATTAGAACACGCAACAGTATTGAACGCCTTTTTGGTATCTGGAAACAGAGATTTCCTGTGCTTGCTACTGGTATGCCTTTAAACATTCACACCAGTCAATGTGTTGTAGTGGCGACTGCAGTTTTGCATAACATTGCTCGTGAGGAGAATGAAGACGAACCACCCATTGATCCTGACATTCAACAAATTATCAATGAAGCAAATGCTATGCAGGCAAATATTAATGGAGAAAATATACAGCAACATAATAGAAGACGGTACCACTTGATTGCCAATTGTTTTCATAATTTAGCCAATGAGAATATATAACAATCTGTTCATATTGATAAAACTTGCATTTGAACTAAATTATAATTGAGTGTAAATATAGCTAATAATCATAAGTAAATATAATTATTTTATGCAAAAAGAAGAAATAGTGACTGCAAGGACTGTTGTGTAGTTACTGACACTATAGCACATCGATGAACTCCTCACCACACAATTGTGTAGTGAGGAGCTTACCCATGTGATCAAATTTCAAAAACAAGAGAAGTAAACTAAATGGTAGTGATTCTTATCAGTACACAATCTTTAATTCTTTATTGTATATATGTAATATTTTCCTTCTTTTAGTTATATTATTTACTTAACCCATTTGTACCTGTGGTCCTGATTTTACTACGGTAAACTGTACCCGAACGAGTACAGTGGGTACAAATGGGTTAATAGTTGAATAAAATTGTGTAATATATCATGTTTATAACGTGATCTGTATGGAGTTTCCAAAAGTTAAAAAACGATTGAAGTAAAAGACTTTTCTTTAATTTTAATTTCTAATAATAATAATTTATTCTTATACTCTTGTTCTTCTATTTGTTTTTGTTTTAATATTTTTTCCATGAGAAGAAGCCCCATTTTTGTTTGGTGTTCCTCAACTAGTAATTGTTCCTGGACCTCAATAAATTTTTCCTTATTGTCAGCTAAGGAGCACCACTTCTCATTAGTAATCCTCCCTGTGAGTTTCCTCTTTTTAGGTGTTGGTTCACCTACATTGTTCTCAACTTCATGAGAAGTCGATGGTCCAGCTTCTTCCTTCGGTATTTGTGTCTTTGTAATCGATCTGTTACAGAGTGGACTTGAAATTTTTGTGTAAGTGATACTGGAGTATAGTCTTTCCAGCTTTCAGTGTTTTTATTTTTCCCTTGGATAATTATAACTTCACATTTATCTGAATTATAAATATAATGATTATTTTAAATATATATCAAAGCACGGTATGATGTCTAAGATTCAATAATGCAAATAATATTTAAAACAATACCAAACAATATACCTCTATCAGCATCTGAGTCTAAATAACTAGGAAGTCCCTCCAATCAAACACCTAAAATTTCTTTTATTTCTTCTTCCACTGGCGTAATGTTAATAGTGGCCGCAGGATCACCACCGGTACCCAGTGCATTCGCTTTTTGTTCAGCAAATTTTTGTTCAGTACGCTTTTTTAAATTTTCATTCTTTTTCGAAGAACACCGCCGCTGCGGTAAATTTTACCGTACCGCATATTAAACTCCTGTGCAATTTTCTCCCACACTGCATCCTTTTCTTTCCAAAGCAAATGATCGCTTTTTTACATTCGATGTGTTGCTTGGTTTTTACAAGATCTATGAGGAGATTTACTTCTGCTGCAAAATTAGCGGCACGCTTAATTTCTTCACACATTTTTGAAATTACCAAAGATTACTAACTCGCTTAATTAGAAACTACTTACTCAGGTTTACAAAATAATGAAACACGTTGCAGGTGATAGCAATATATATAGACAAATTTATAATCTGCAATTTCCGGAATTTGCCTGCTTCCCGGGATTTCTATTGGCTGAAATTTAAATTATATCTTAAATGATTCAGTGGTCTCAACGATATAATAATTTTTGTACCAGGTTGTTACAGGTTATAGCATGAACAGAAGGGTTCTTCTTTTTCTGGTAAAGTAAACAGAGCATTGTCTGTACTTACCTTACTATTCTCATCTGGAAATGGAAGATCTTCCAATAATGCAGTATGGAACGGCCCCAACTTTCAATTGGTCTTTCCCCTCATTTACAAAATCTGAATCTACAAAATGATCCTCATGCCAGAATTTTTAATTTCGAGAAGAGTTTACGTTACAAATCATTTTCCACAGATCATGGTAGTATGGATCTGCTGGGAAGCTGAAGAGATACTTTTTAACAAAGCCTTCGGACACTTTGCTCTAAAACCAGTCGTGCAGCCTGAATACTTGCAACAATCCTTCTTATAACTTCTATATTAAAGTTAACAGCTTTCACCAAGCAATCAAGCAGCACAAGCAAAAAAACCTTATCTGATGTGTCTTCGACTGCAGGCTACAGCCCTAAAAAAGAAAAGAGCATTATAACGCAGCATTACAACAACGGGCTGTGTTCGGGTGGTCGGAAACAGCCTAGTTCAGGGTGAGAACTTCTCTGAGGACAACAGTGTGAAAGGAAAAAAGAAAATTAGAACTAAGTAGAAACCGTCATTATGTACTTAACTTTTGGTTTAAATTAAAATAATGAGGCAGTCAGAAAACTCTAGCTTTGGCCGGCGTTCAAACCGCTGACAAAAATCGTTGCGTATACGAATAAAACAAAACGTTAGTTTGAAAAGTTTTTGACATTTTCGACCTCGTTTTCTTCTTTAAAATTTACACTTACCAAATTATTTACATTCTATCGAATTCAATTCTTCGACCAGACCCTTACGAACAATACAACACAGAACGAATGTCGCTTTTTCTTCTAAAATTAACGCGGCTTTTTCAAATATCTGCGAAAATTTCAAGCATGGCTGTAAAAGTATGCACTCTTATTGATTGTTAGATCCCCTTACTCCGGGCCGACGGAGTGGCTCACATAACATGTTTGTTGGCCGTTTCATAATCCCATTTCATATCCCTGTAAGTAACGTTACCAAACGGTGACAATTTCGGTAGATAGCGGTAAGTCAGGAGTTGTTGCTACGTTACTGCAAAATAATCTGCCACGTGTATATGCGAGCAAAGCATTGATAGGTGTCAAACTAGGTACAGTGTTTGCATTATAAAATGGTGACAGCTTCAAATGTGCGGTGGAAATACAAGACCGCTCAATTGAAATGTGACCAGTGGCGTCATAAGGAGTTATGTTTACATAATACATACCTTCCTACTGTATTTAGAAGAATGTGACATTATTTATGCATCTATTTTTCTATTATTACTATTGACCTAAGTATTCTATAATGTTATTTACATATTGCAGATGAGGGTTTAAATGAACAACAAATACACATGCAATACGCTTGTTACTAAAAAAATAACATCAACAATCGTTGCGAACAAAGCGCTTCACAGTCAAGTACGTGAAATTGTGTATAATTTTTCAGTTCTTTCAAAACAGAAAGTGATAAGAGTTTGACGGAAATAAAAAACATTGTATTTAGGGCTACAGGTGTATCAATAAAATCCATTGAAAGGATTGTGGAAGACGGAAATAATCCATCAAATTAGAACCAGCCTATTTTTAAAAGGCAGAACAAATAAGTCTCCGCAAGTGCCTAATTACTGAGCTTCATGATTACGAAAAAGTCGATTTTCGAAATGTAATTTACAATATTCATAAAACTAAAGGATAATTACACTTTGGGCTTTATGAGAAAAACGTCGTGAAGATTTTGAACGAAACGGTCAGTTAACTTCGTTATGGACAATTGTCAAAAACTTAGTATTCAGGTTTCGAAAAACAAGAAACAATCGCAAATTGCTAATCGAAAAAAGTGATAGTGGAGCACGTCGCGTCGAGTCGATTATCTACAAAATCGGGAGTGGCGACACTAATAGTCGGGCCATAAATATCTCTTAAAGGGGACAGACTATATATTATTTATGCAGGTGAAGAGCAAGATTTTTTGCCAGAATGTCTCCTAATCTATTGCATTGGGCGATTGTCATTCACAAATAAAAGGAACAATTTATGAAAAACGAGTTCGAGAAAAATTCATTCCAAATCTACCCCCTGAGTCTGTTGTGGTAGTAGACAATGCGCAATACCATAATCTTCAAATTAATCGTCCACTAAATGGTACTTCTCGAAAGGCGAAAATGATATGTTTGACAAAAAAGAAATACCATTTACACCTGCAATGCTGAAACCTAAGCTTTACGAGATCATAAAAATTCACAAAAAGAACACGTGCAGTAAAAATTTGATATCATCCAGATTTAAGTCCTATCGAATTAATATGGACAACAGTAAAACATAACGTGGGAAAACGTAATACTATATTTAAAATAAACGATACATGGAAATTAGCCGAAGAAGAATTTAATGCAGTCACGGCTGAAAACTGGCAAAAGGGGTGCAAACACGTAATAAATATTGAACAAAAGTATATGGAAAGTGAATATATAATTGACGTCAGAACCGAACAATGAATAATTGATTTAAATGAGGATTTTAGTGAAGGTGACTTCCACTATAGTGACGATGAGGATGATGAAGATTTGTAAAACGAGGCCAGTGCATATCTTATAATTTTTTAACATAGATTGTTAATACTCTTTATTTTATAATCGTTTTTATTATACTAAAATAATTTAAAAAATAAGGCGAGCTACGCCACTGCATGTTGCATTCAAACTTTAATTCTTCCAAACGATGTCCGACAGTATCTTTGGTCAGCGCCGGAACTCGCCATCCTACAACGCGTGACCTGTATGATGTTCTCTGACCTGTATGCGCAAAGTGAGAAAGAACTCGCAATTTGTTTTGGCATGAACAGATTTTATGAATATATATATATAGTTATGTTCGGATAACAAACACCAGACATAACTAAATGCCAGACGTCCCCTTAAAATATACAATATCTTCCGTTCAAAATACTAATTCATCCCTGAAAGAATTCCACAAACCCCGACCAGAATTGTTTACAGGACAAGTTATTAAATTAGGCGACACACATTGCCAGCACACTTAGAACTTAGAATCCGAATAGATAACTTGTACCTTTAGGCTATAGGCTTGCGTACGTTATTCTTTATATTATTTTGTGTTAGTCTGTAGTTATAATTTTAAATAAACTTTTTAAAAATCCTTCTGCGATCTTAATAAACTTAATTATATGGAAAACTGCTTACTGTAGAAAGTGATCACTTACCTCTATTATGAATATTAAAAAAACCATTAAACAAAACGCCGGCACGTTTACAAAGAATGTTAATCCAACTCCAGAAGTATAACATTAGTACATAAACTAGGTGAACAACTGATCATAGCAGATGCGTTATCGAGAGCATATATGAGTAACACTGTAGATGATAGTTTTGATCAAGAAATAGGTGCGCAAGTTTGCTTACTGAATTAAAACCTTAATGCAACAGATCAAAACCTAATTAAATTACAGTAGACAAAACTAGATACTGAAATGAAAAAATTACAATCGTACATTCAGGAGGACTGGCCAAAAAATAAAAAGAACATCAGATGATGTTAAGGTTGCGGTTGGAAACGTCTTGACAACACACGCTAAGGTGGGCTACTCATTTCCAATTGGTTTCAAAAGGGTGTAAGCTTTTGCTGATAAATTATACATGTACGTAAACATGTATCTATTTCCCCTCCTAGTTTATATTGATGAATAATTACTTAGGCTCTTACAAATAATTCCTAAAGATGACCTGTATTTTAGGCATAGAAAAGTGGCAAATAATCGAAAGTATACATGTATTTCTGGCTATTAATGGGCATTTGCACTCGATAATAGAAATATAAAACGGGTTTTAACAAGAAAGTAATTATTTAAAGCAGCGTTTTCCTAAACAATTGGAAATACGAAACTCTCATATGCTTAACGTGCGGTCTTAGCAATTCAGAAATTATTGAAAAGAGGACGTTATCGTTAATATTAATTTTGTGAAAATATTCAAGATAAGATTTTAGGATATAATTCGATTTCAATATACTAAAATAATAATTTTTCGTACAAAGCAAATAGAAAAATATATAAAGACTATTTTTCGTAAGGTTCTTATGCAGTAATGGAGTAAAATATTAAAAACAATTGATAGACAAATAAAACAATTACTGAAGTGATGATTATATAAATTTTTCGTTTACCTTGAATGCCCATTAATCGTTACTATCGTGCTTATTATGAAAAGAATTAGCAATATTAAAAATAGGATATGTAGTATTCTGAAGTTTAAATTTAAATTTGCCACGTAATTTTAAGTTGGCAGGACTGGCCAGGTTACTGGCCAAGACTAGGGAACCAGTAGGGAACGGCGAAATGTAGTTAGTCGTGAGAGAAATTATGTATAGATTATGTTATGAAGACGAGTGAATAAACGTGTCGAAATTACGTGATGTTTATTTATGTACAAACGAACATTAATAGAAGCATATATATTTTTCCTTCTTCTATATATGTTATTCTAGTATTTCGTTCTTTCTTAACTTTCCTATACTCACGTCAACATATGAAACACGTATACTATACTATATAAGTCGGTCTCACAGACCGTATGCGTGAGTATAGAAAGGTTAAAAAAGTGGCGTATTGGTAACTTAACATCCCACTGAATTTAGTCCAATTTAGTCTTACTGTGATATCGAAAGCGTTAAGCCCGTTTTATATTATCATATTAAACTGTACCAAACAATTGAATACCATTTTATAGTACAATGTAATACGCTTTACCAGTCTTTTGTACAAGATTATTGTATGAATTTAGACTCCATCATTCATCAGGACTAATACATATAATTATGTCACGTCAAATTCCATACAGTCTATGTTTATGTTATGTCTGCGTCTCCACAAGATAGCTAAGGAATTCGAAGGGTGATAAACAAAAACCAACCGTTCCCACGGGAAACGGAGGTGACCTGCTAAATGTAACGACGAATCGAAGCCATTCGGCGTCGTACCTTTAGGCTGTAAGCTTGTGTACTAGCTATAAGTTACAATTAAGATATTATTTGTAAATTTCTTGAATAAATAATATTTTTAAAAAGTAACTTCTGGTTTCGTCGAACTTAATTGGCGCTGTGAACAGGATATCTAAACGATCGCGAATACGAGTTTGTATAACCGACGCGAAATCGGCAACTTTCAAGTTCTTGTTAGATACATCGAAACGAACCGCGAACGGAAGTGCCCTGTGGAGTGAACTCCCGACCTGTGAGAGACATCACCTGGAGACGGCTCTCTTCTGAAGGTGCGTGGCCCACTACGTAGAGCTTTCCATCAACCCCGAGGACCTCGACCGACGTGCATTCCTCATCTAGGAATTGCTGCTAGACATCGAGGATGTTATTAGCCCGACTTCTACTCTTGTAAGTCAATTCCATTTTTCCATTTTCCTATTGTGTGCTTTATACACGTTATTAGTTTGATTTATGACCAAATATAGAGATAGATCACCGTTAAAGATTAACGATAACTTAAATTCAGATTCTGACGAAGATATTTTATATAATTTAAGAGAAAATATAGCTCTTAATTTAACATTAAATATGTCCGTAAACTTTTCCGAGTTGAATATTGCGAGGAAAATCATTCCTCAATATGAGGGTGGTAGTGAAAACCTCTCGTATTTCTTACAACAATGCGAGGAATTCCTCAATACTTATAGAGTAACAGCTGTGGGACAAGAAAACTGGTCATTTAATAAATTATTATTCGAAATTTGTTGTTCGAAGCTAATTGGTACCGCTAGAGACACAATTATCGTCTCAAACTGTACGCATTGGTCTCAACTAAAAAGCGAACTTCTTCAACGCTTTGGAGATCAACGAAACGAGCTATTGTTAGAGAATGATTTGATTACATGCTAGCAGATTTCAACCGAAACATACGACGTATACTACGAACGTATTAAATCTAAATTGCAACAGCTACTCGAACATATTAATCTTCGAGAAGTTGACGCCAATATTAGAATTTATAAAACAAACATGTATAGTCAAAGAGTCCTGAATACCTTCCAAGCAGGTTTGCTGGAACCATATCGTTCGTTTGTATCCTACAAAAGTTGTGTGTCGCTAGAAGATTGTTTAGTTCATTTACGGAACTATGACAATCACAAACAGCAACTAAAATTTTTAGATTCTGTAAGACAAAGAGGCCCAACTAAAATGCATAATAGCTTGCCGCATAAACCGCAACTAAATACGCAAATTGCGCGTCCACAGATTCAAAATTACCAACCTCCGCAAATACAAAGAGTACCTTTCGCCCCGAATCAAATACGCTATAATTTCCAAAACCAAAACTCGATTCCGTTCCCACGAGGCCCAGTAAATATACATGCGAAACCGAGCGGTAGTCGAATTTTTCCCAATAACAATAATACGTTTAATAAAAATTCAAATCAATACCCAACACCTATGTCGATTTCAACTACACACACCGCGAGACCGAATAATAATAATAATAATGCCAATCCGTATTCAAATTTCTTTAAAAGCACGGGAACGAGAAATTTCATATCTGAGGAACTGCATCATATTCAGGAAAGCGAAATTGAACAAAATTTCGAAGACACTGAAAATGATACAGAAGATTACCCACAAGAGGAAAATTATGAATACGAAGGTAACGAAGCGGATTTTCCGATCGAAGCCTCGGAATCGGAACACTTGACATAAATTCAATATATAATAGACCTAAACTACCATTTATCACAATCCCTAGTCTAGGTTTAAAAATCTTGATAGATTCCGGAGCTTCAAATTCTATTATTAATCCCGGACCCGCGTACACTTACTTTCAGGAATACTTCTTCAAAAAACCTTTTACTGTTAAAAGCTTAAATCAGACAATAACCAATGACGAAAATATTTCGTACCCAATTTTACAAGAATTCGGAGTTAAGAAAAATGTAAACTTTAATGTTTTAAACTGGCACGACAGATTCGACGCTTTGTTAGGTAGCGATCATTTCCTAGAACTAGGAGCGAAGATCGGCTATAACACGCGGAATTTAGAAATTGGCAATATCAAAATCCCGTTTAGCATGGAATTAAACTCGAATAATTTCAGACCTTTTACACAAACTGTAAGAAACAAAATCCATCTCCCTGTCAATATAGAAGAAGGTCATATATTAATACACGAGACAAAATTAGGAGACGTAATCATACCAGAATCTATCGGTTACGCAAAAAACGGAATTTGTACGATACCGTTCGAGGAAGACCGCGAAATAAACGTTAATTTTCAACATCGACTGGACGTAGAACCTGTCGATAATTTCAATTTAAATTGTCCCCAAAACCAACCCTATACCATAGATATTACAAACACTATTCGCACCCAACATCTTAACATCGAAGAGAAGAGCGAAATAATGGCATTATGTAGAAAATATCGCGACGTGTTCTATTCTGAAGATTTAGATTTAACTTTTACCAACGCCGTAAAACATAAAATTAGAACCACAGACAATGACCGCGTGTTTTCCAAAACATTTCGTTACCCGTATCATTTAAAAATTGAAATCCAAAATCAAGTTCAAAAACTGTTAGACAACCGAATTATACGACCTAGCGTATCTCCGTATAGTTCTCCAGTTTGGATCGTACCAAAGAAATTGGACGCCAGCGGAAAAAAGAAATGGAGGTTAGTCATCGATTATAGAAAATTAAACGAAAAAACAGTAGAAGACAAATACCCGTTACCAAGAATAGAAGAGATTCTAGACAAGCTAGGTAGATGTACGTATTTTTCTACACTAGATCTCGCCCAGGGTTTCCACCAGACCGAAATGGATCACGAATCGATAGAAAAAACGGCTTTCACTGTAAATAACGGTCATTACGAATACGTTCGCATGCCGTTCGGACTCAAGAACGCGCCTAGCACGTTTCAGCGTGTTATGGATAATGTACTTCGCGAATATCTCTACAAGTTCTGTTTTGTTTATATGGACGACGTAGTAATTTTTTCGAAATCTTTACAAGAACATCTCGTACACATAACGCAAATCTTTAAGAAATTCAGACAATATAACCTCAAAATCCAGTTAGACAAATCAGAATTCCTGCAGAAGGAAATAGGTTTCCTAGGCCACGTCATCACCGCCGAAGGTATTAAACCAAACCCTTCAAAATTAAAGTAGTGAAGGAATACCCCTTACCGAGAACGACAAAAGAAATTAAAGCTTTCTTAGGTTTAGTCGGGTACTATAGACACTTTGTTAAAAATTTCGCAAAAGTAGTTCAACCACTAACTAGATGCCTGAAGAAAGGAACGAAAATAGACATAAACAACTCCGACTATTTACACTCATTTCACCACTGCAAAGAATTATTAACAAATGCCCCCATACTCGTCTACCCGGATTTCGACAAAACATTCTACCTAACCACCGACGCGTCAAATGTAGCCATAGGTAGCGTATTATCACAAAACAATAAACCAATCGCTTTTTATTCACGAACGCTAAATAGCGCAGAAAAAACTATTCCACCATAGAACGCGAACTTTTATCCATTGTAGAAGCCTGTAAACACTTTAGACCGTACGTCTTCGGAAGACAATTCATTATAGAAACCGATCACAAACCTCTAATTTGGCTGTTCTCCCTAAAAGATCCAAACTCTCGTTTAGTCAAATGGAGATTGCGACTAGAAGAATTTGACTACAAGGTACAATACAAAAAGGCAAAGAAAATGTAGTTGCTGACGCTTTATCGCGCATAGAAATAAACACGAAGGAAACCGCTACGGAAGATGATATAGACCTTTTGTCACTCCTTCCTAATGTTAATATTGATGAAGAATTAACATTAGATGAATACGACGAAATTTTAAACAACGATGAATCCGATAATACTCAACACACGTCAATAGAAAACCCTATCTTCACAATGTCTATAACAGATAAACCCGTAAATCATTTCGTAAATCGAATAATTATTAAATCGGGCGATCAATACGACATAAAACATGCGAAGATATTCTCAAAGCACAATTACACCGTCACCGTTAGAAAGGGCGATGAACTCCAAAATTTAACAGAAGCCTTAAAACAAATAATTGATCCCAAGAATCTCTATTGTGCCCATTTTCAGGACGAAGAGTTAGAATCGAATTTGTTAGCGTATGTCAACACTTTTTCAATGACTCCATAAAAATTAATAAAAGCAATATATTTGCAAAAGATATCGACAACCCCGTGGAACAATCCGAAATTATTAGTAAATATCATTCGAGTAACCATAACGGTATCATCGAAATTTGAAGACGAAGTACTACTGGCCCGACATGAAAACGAAAATTAACAAAATTATAAACGAATGCGATATCTGTTTAGATGGTAAATACGAACGACACCCGTACAAAATACCATTTTCAGGACCCCTGTTAGCGAAAAAACCATTTGATATAATTCATATAGACACCTTTTCTTTTGAAGGGAAGAAATTTCTCACGTTAATAGACTTATTTTCTAGATACACACAAGCATACCATATAAAAGACGGCACGGGAATAACGATATTGAATAAATAACGACACTACTTCTCTCATCACGGTTACCCGCGAAAAATAGTTAGCGACGAAGGCAAAGAGTTCAAAAACCACGTTTTTCAGGAACTTTGTAAACTCTTTAGAATAGAAGTACATTTCACTATAAATTACAA